>VXBB01020857.1:199043-227994 GCA_013399915.1 Illadopsis cleaveri
AAGAAAAATATGATAAAACCATTTGTTATCCATTTGTTTGTACATCACTAATGACCCAGGACATTAGTCATATACACACAGTCCAACTGTTCATTTTACTGCTTGGAATGGTAGCTGAAGTTCAATGTCATAGCTGGTATATTGGCTAGTCAGCCCTAGACTGCAATCCGTTTTTCTTGTGAGATTAACTGATTAAAGCTGACACAGCATGAAGACAAAAACTAATCCTTTAATAAACAGACAAATAAATTAAAAAAAAAAATCTTGTGAATATTCTAATTATTTCTTTCTGCTTGCATCCTCACTTGGGGTTTCATATTTCATTCTTCAACTTTGGGTAAATGTTTCTTGCTCTGGAATTTATGTCTACTCTCTCTAGATTCTCAATTTACAATAGACTTCAGTGGACTTGCCTCCATCATTAGTTGTTGTCCCTCACTTGCTGCAGCAGGGCTTTTCTTCATGGCAGAAGTTTTATGTGTTTCTGTGTTTCTGCATTACAGTTAGGTCTATGAAGAGAAGGCTGGGGGGCACTACTGCAAAAACAGGAGTATCTGTGCTCTGGTTATGTCCATCTTCTTGAAATCAGTGCATATGAATAAAATGAAAGGGAATTAAAATCCTCAGGGAATTAGAACAGCCTGAATGACAAGCACTGAGGTACCTAAAACCAGGAAACAAAAAAACCACCAAAGGCTAATGACAGAGAATCTACCCTTCAAATGAACAAAGATATTCAAGTGAAAATTATAAAGAGAGAGGTAGACAAGGAGAGAATTTGAATTACACTACAATAAACAAGGAAGAGTCAAAATTAGCCATATCTTGTAGCAGGATCACAATTTCTCTTAAATAGTTTCACCTAGATTTTAATAAATTCTAATTAAGTGTTCAGATTGATATTTTTGTAAGTTTACAGGCTACAGGTTTTTACTTTGAAATCTGTAATAATATTTCAAAATATTTTTTTCTTTAAAGAACTTTTTAAAACACAAGTTTAATAAAATAGAAACCTTATTTTAGAAGTCTGGAATGAAAATAAACATCCAGAATTTTCCAGGTTTACAATTCTGTGAGAGGATTGATATTTGTTTTTTGCCTTTTACATTTTTAATTTTTTTTTATAACAACACCCTTGCTGCTTTAGGCTTTCTTCAGCAGTGAATAGTAATTACAAAAATTATTACTACTTTAGTAGGTTAAAAAGTCCAGTGCATTAATGATTTCATTTAAAGGGCTTCCAGAAAATTTTCAATCAAAACTATTATGCAAATTTGCATCCATTATTTGCTTGATTTTTGCTTACTTTTCCATTTTGTAGCAACTTGTTCCTCTACCAAATATATCAACATTGAAATCTGGAGATTTTTTTTTTTATTTTTTTTAAGCTCTCCACAAGCAAAAGCAGAAGGAGGGTAACAGTTTCCTAACATTCCCAGGTGCTAGGAGGGAGTGTTCAGTGGGAAGAGTTGTTTGTTCATTTATGTGGGTGGATTAAGGGAGAATGAAAAACAAGGAGTCTCTGCGTGTTCCTTCTATACTGCATTTTAAAATTTATTGCAACTTCAAATACTAAGGAGGAGACTTAATGAAATTCATCAAAGCAGAAAAATATATATATATATATGTATGTATAAATACAGATATAAAAATTCATATACATAACCACACTTGTGATTGTACAGAGACAGATTCAGAGATTGAGTAAACCAGCTCCTATGCTGCCTGAGCATGTTTGACAGGTATCAATCAGTTTTAAAGTATTGTGGTTAGTTAAAAAAAGAAGTGCCACTGACCTGATGCATGTCTCATAACTGGATAACTCAGGAAGCTCTGAGAACTTTGTGTGACCTGTAACGAAGTTTGTATCAGGACAAGCTATAGATTTACTCTATAAACTCCATTTCTGTATGCATTCTGCCCCTGTTTTTGAAACAGTATTTTTCTCTTAGAAGAAAATTCATAGTGTTAGCTATCCTTTCACAAGGATTATGAAGTTTCAGAGAAATGCTGATAAGAATACTACAGTGGGAGAAGGCATAAATGTCACAAGCAGCATAGAATAAATATTTTCAAAAATTTTTAATCATTACTCCATTTATTACTATTTCTCTACTTCATTTTTTATATTTTAAAAAGAGAAAAAGAATGTATTCTAGAAGAGCAAATAATAGGCTCAGGAATTGTCATCAATCTTGGTGTCTTTAAAATTCTAGAAATTAATTTTCTGGGTTTTTTTTTGGTTTTTTTGGGTTTTTTTTGCTTTTAAGAACAAGAAAATCTTTTTAGTTCAGGTTTAATTACTGACTTTTAAGTACTACTTTTTTTTTCTTTCTCTTCTGATTAGCAAACTTCATTTCACTCAAATTGTGGACTTCAGCCCAAAAGCACTAACTTCCCTCATATCACAGTATAGTCATTTGCAAAAGACAGGAAAGTCCACTAGGTAATTCAGAACAAGAGAATAATTTTAGATTTTTTGTATTACATCTGACTCTTTGCAAGTCCTATGGAGACAGTTTTATGAAGTTGTCTTGTATAGGATAAAATTAGCTTTTGTGAATCCATCTTTCGTGTCTGCTCCCTTGGCTTCACCTGTGGTTTTTGTCTTCTCTCTGTTCCTTTTTCCTGGGAGTTCTCTTCTACAGTAGGTCAGGTTAAATTCCACCTGTTCTTTAAAAGGCATCAGAAAGTTTCAGTATCCTCCTATGCTACTCAAAACTTTAAATCAAGGAAAGCAAAAAAAGTACTTCAAACAGCTCTCCTCTTTCTGTCTCTACTTGCAGAGATGTGGGAGAACTGAAGTTGCTTTCTGCTCCTCCAATATCTGATAAGCAGAAGAAGGAACATAAGGAAGGTTTGTTTTTTTTTTTTCCCCCCTTTAAAAAAAATCAATCTTTCTTTGAGAACATAGAAGGTCAGTGTCTGTCAGCCTTATTTTTACTGATGTGGTGAGAAATATTGGATTTCTAGGTTAGACATAATTATATTCTTAGCATGTAACTTGGTTTGAATCTCTCTCCTTTGATTCTGGGTCTCCTAAATAATTAACCTTTACTAATTGTCCTCTGGAGTTCTGCACAGAGTCCTTGACATTGCTCATTGTTTCCCATATATTTTCACTTGTGTCACAAATGAATGATTTGGTTTGCTTAAAGGATCAGTATCAGAGGTATTAACAAAAGTGGTTTTAATATGATGTTGAGTGCATCCATCACAACTTGTCTGATTTCAAAAATGTCATAGGAAAATATTCTACCTTTGTGGTGGGGGAGAAAAGGGGAATGAAAAACACCATTGTGTTTCTGAGTATTTTTCTAAGTTTATATTCCACTTTAACCTGATCACTGACCTGGAGGCCAGCCCGTGCAGACTGACTGAGCTTGTGGTCAGACTACTCAAGCTTAACCCCTTCCTAATCAGTCAGGCTACACCTACAGCACTTGACCTTGAGTCTCCTTGAGTCCTCTGTGGCTCCAAAAACATTTGCGTTTCTATTTCACAGCATCCAAAATAATATGATTGTGTCACCATAGTGGTGGTCACCACAGAGGTGATTGTAGGAGCAGTGTTTCTCTAACTTCAAAAGAGCAGTATGACAACACATGGGGGAGTTTTGGGTTCACAGCCTGCTGTAACTGTGCACGACAGCTCAGAAGGTTGGAGGGGCCAAGTCCTATCCACATCTCATCTAAGTTTCACAGTGGGAGCTGCGCTCATGTAGGCCATTCACAGAACCAAGAACATACTTCAGAGGAAAAACGCTGACTGACTTCAAAGCAGTAAACTTGCATTTATGCAGCATAAAGGTGAGGTTACCAAGACCCAGAGACAAACTAGGGAGCTATTAATTAGCAGCATGAAAAACCTACTGAGAAAGAGGAAAAACACTTGTAGTGTACAGTAAGAAAGATAAAGATACAAAGAGAGCAAGAGATCTTTACTTTTGATAGGTTTCAGAAACAACAGAACATTTAAAAGAAATTACACAAAATTAAATGTTAAATAGTATTCTTTCAAATTCTTAATTTAATTTCATGTAAATTATCTCGCATTGGACTTAAAAACTTTAAGAACTATTATTATTTATTTTTTAAGAGACATTTGTGTAAGACAAACATGTTTCACTCCAGTCCCAGAGGTATGTCATGTGAATTTCATTCTGGAATATTAGGAAGCTTTGCTGTTCAGCCTGTCCATTTTTAATGCTTTTTACTCATTTTAAGTTCATATTTTACAAGTTATATTGACATTTCTATTTCTTGAAATTAAAAGTTTTAAAAATATTTTTTGTTTCTGCATAATAAAAGGCAATGCAATACAAATCTTTGATTTTGATCCAGGATGGTAATATGCATTAACTGTACTTAATTTTATTAATTTATTTTAAGTCAAGAGTCTTGCCAGAAAGTAATATTTCCTTTTTATTGCAAAAGAATAAATGCATGTCCTGTAAACATACAGAATAAGAACATGGTATGGCTATCCTAAGTCTAAACAATTTTCTTAGGACAAGGTTTCCCATTCAAAATTAATACATCTTCTGAGATACAGAGTATTTCAGCCACTAAGTTTCACTACACTTCTCTGAAGAAAATTTTTATTTAACTTTTACCCATTTATTCCACTTTCTCATTATATCTATATAATATGTGTCTTATTTTTGCCTTTCGCCTGTGATTTTAAAAGATTTAATGGCAGTCTAAAGTCATTAAAGTAAGACAAAAAAATGGAATTTCTGCTTTTGGTTCTTCGTTCATAATCACAAACAACAGTAAGACAGTACAGACACACATAAATATATTTAAATCACAGTACGTGTAGAAATTTGTATATAAGGCTTCCAAACAGTAACTGGATTTCAGCAAAGCTTTTGGTGCTCTCTCATAGTATCCTTCTGGACAAAATGTCCAGCATTCAGCAGGATAAACACATCATGTGATGGGTGAGCAACTGGCTCACGGGTAGGGCACTAGTTGTTACAGTGAATGGGGTGACAGCAGACTGCTGACCTGTCACTGGTGGGGTTCCACAGGGCTCCATCCTCAGTCCTGTGCTCTTCAACAGCTTCATAAATGACTTGTAAACAGGACTGGAAAGGGGTACTAGCCAAATTTGCAGATGATACAAAACTGGGAGGAGCAGTTTATTCCCTCAGAGGGAGGGAGGCCCTGCAGAGAGGCGTCAACAAATTAAAGAACTGGGAAATCAACAACAGTATGAAGTTCAACAAGGGCAAGTGCTGAATTCTGCTCCTGGGCTGAGGCAACACTGGTTGTGTGTACAAACCAAGGAATGAGAGGCTGGAGAGCATTGCCACAACAAGGGACCTCAAGGTCCTGGTCGATGGCAAGTTGAACATGAGCCAGCAGTGCCCTGGCAGCCAGGAGGACCTGGGGGGCATCAGGCACAGCATGGCCAGCCAGGCAAGTGAGGGGATTGTCCTGCTCTGCTCTGCACTGGGGCAGCCTCACCTCAAGTCCTGGGGGTAGTTTTGGTCACCCCAACATAGCAGAGATACCAAGTGATTAGAGATTGTCCAAAGGAGAGCAATGAAGGTGGGAAAGGGTCTAGGAGAGAAGCATTATGAAAAGCAGGTTGAGGTCACTTGGCTTCCTCAACCTGGAAAATAGGAGATTTGAGAGGAGAGTTCATTTCGTCTATAACTTCCTCATGAGGGGAAGAGGAGGGACGGACTATTCTCTGTGGTAGCCAGTGACGGGACTCAAGGAAATGGCCTGAAATTGCATCAGGGGAGATTTAGGTTGAATATTTGGAAAAGGTTCTTCACCCAGATGGTTGTTGGATGCTGGAACAGGCTCCCCAGGGAAGTGGTCACAACACTAAACTGAGAGAGGTCAAGAAGGGTTTAGACAGTGTCCTTGGGCACATGGTGTGACTCTTGGGGATGGTGCTGTGCAGAGTCAGGAGTTATACTTGATCCTCATGGGCCCCTCCCAACTCAGAATATTCTGTGATTTTGTAATAATCTTCCAGACCCAGTGCTTAGTGCATACAGTACTGCCACCTTTTGGTTGTAATTCTCACTGCTACATATAGGTAGTCTCATTACAAAGCCTTTGTTTTAAAACCTTCATCTCATGCTAGATAAAATAGACAAACATGCTAGATAAAATAGACAATTTTAGGAATTCTTGTTAAGTTTCATGACAGTCTTTCAGGATTTTTAGAGCAAGATGTTCAAGTTTATCTAAATTTACTTGTGCTATTTACCATTACATTTCTAAGTTAGACAAAGCCTAAATGTGAGGTCTGGGCCTGCAAATTTAATGATTTGACTTCCCAAAAGGTTACTTACTCAATATATGTTTTAAAACTCATGACATCAGCTGATGCATTTTCTTTCACTCTATTTGAAAAACTGGACCTTAGGGGACAGTAGATCTTGTAAACTACCTACACTTTACCTGCTGCTTCTAGAGATCCATCAGAACCCTAAAGCAATCATGCATTTTTCAGACTCCTGCTTTCTGGCAAGGTTTAGAGCTAATCACAAACTTTCACATTTAAATATCTGAGAGATAAATTGGGACCCATTATCTTCAAAGGTGTGTTGGGGTAAAAATATTCACCCAAAATAAATCTGGGTGAATGAAATAAAAGAATAAGTGAAAACTATGAAGGTTTAATGTGTGAATTTGTAGCATTCACAGTTGATGCAATTCTAAAATAAAGCAAACTGTCATATTGTCTTAGAAGTTTCTGAAATTATGTAGTCCATGCACATCTACATGCAGATGTCTATATCTAAACTGCATATCTAAGCTCCTGTTACAGCCAATGCAAACCTTGAATTTGGTTCAGTTGGCCCAAACAGTGGGAAATATATACATATATATTATATATATATGTAGAATATATGACACAAGATGTTGGAAACAATCATGCTTTCTGTAAGGTCAGATGAATTTCAATCAATATATGTATGTTAAGGCATTTCAAATGCCACTGAACATTTATGTTCAGTCTTGTCCTTGTATTACAAGTAATTCAAATGCCCAAGTGCAGGTATCTACTTCTGTGCCTGACCTCACCCCATACTGCCTGTTGAATTTTAAGTCTGTTCTTGCCACTGACTTCAATATATATATATGTAGATCCAAATGTTAGTCAAAAAGGTTTTTTTGGGGAAAAAAGGCGCATAATTTGCCTTCTTAGAATATCAGCAGTGTAATACAGGCTCAACCAGTAGTTTTTGCTAACTCAATTACAACAATGCAAGAGTATATGAAGAGAGGTCTCACTCTTAACAGAGTTCAACAAGCGATGCCAACACAAACAGTCCCGAGTAACAGAAGGAAGACTCACTAATAGACAAAATGCCTTCAATTCCTAACTGTTTTCTTTGGTGTTGCAGTCATCCAATGTTCCTCTGGGTCCAGAGGGTAAAAGCTCCTGGGGTTGAGCAAAATAAAATTGTATGGACTTATGGTGGAGTTACACCAATACCCCACAGGCATAGCCAGGAGAACTGTGGTACCTGATGCCTCCACAGGCCAGGAGATGATTTTGGGCTCCCTGCTTGTGTTCAAAGAAAGAAAAAAATTCTGTGTAGCCATAAGCAACATTGAAAAAGAGACCAAAATGGGAAAAGCAATGGGTTAATTAACACTCAAAACTACTATTTCTTAGACTGGAAGTCCATTATAACCATCACGAGATGTAGTATATAAAAAGAACTATAAATCAAAAAAACAACGTAACATAAGGAAATAAAGATTCAGGATAATTGTCCCTCCAGAGTAATCTGCAGAAAAATTAGTATAAATTAATAACTAGTTCATCAGAAAATAAAATATGCTATTTAAATTTAAGGACCTATTTCAGGTGAGAATCTTGCAACACCACAGGCAGAATATACATTTCAACTAAACACACTAATTCGTTTGGACACTTCATCCAAGTACAGTGTTTTTATTAAATTTTTCTTTTAGTACTGTATTTTAATATAATTTCTTCAGAATTGTTATACTTCAGATTATTTTTTCCATTCTATTCAATTTTTTCTGTGTATCTGTGTGTTGAAATCCTTGATGATTTCACAGAAAAGATGGATCAGCCGTTTTCATAATTTTTCTCCACAAGACATTTTGTTGGTTTCAAAAAGCTGTAGAGAGTACTACTTACACCATGACCTTTGTCACCTGAAGAAGTTAAAGTTATAATGAGGTTTCCTAAGCTATTTGCAGGAAGTGTTATGAACTTGATGTCATATATACACCTGAATACTGGCATAATGCTATTTGGGATTCTGAGATGACATTTTAAGACACATCTTTCCTCATGACCTTCATAGTTACTAAAAGTTTAATTCCATTTTTATTTTTATTTAGAATTTGCAGGGCACTGTAAAAAGCCATTTGACTCCAGCTGTCTTCAGGATTGGGTTCCATTAAAAATGTCTTTTGAATTTTTTTCTTTCCTTGAACTGGCTTTTTCAATAGATTGGATTGGGTTACTCCACACAAGAATTCTGGTTCAGGCAGAAAAAATTAGGTCTTGTGTCAGTTACAGCCTTAATAGCATTTAAAACAGACTGTTTTGCTATCCTAGGGAGTAAAATCCCTTGAAACATCTTTCCCTCCTCAAGGGGACTGTCATATTATGATGTATTCTGCTGTCTCTCTGCCATCTGAAAATACAGATCTTGAAGTCATGACAAGTTCTACTGACTGGCACTTGCACAAAGTGTCCTTTGACATGGGGAAGATGTTTTGGTATTTATTTATGACTTTATAATCATTCCCACGGTGTTACTTGTGTAATAAAGTGCCTTCAAAAGATCTGCCCCATTGTACTTTTCTCACAGAAACATCAATCAGCTATGAACAAATAAGCACAGAAAAATAATAAAGCACAGAGAAGTGAATCCCCAAGAAAAGCTTCCTTTTTTAATTGGTCAACTTACTGTAAAATTGTCTGTGATCTGTTTCAGGTCTGTGAACTCCCAATAATAGATACTGAACCCTTGCAGGGATTTGTTGGTGGATTATTGTAAAAATTAATAAATAAGATAAAAAAATGTGTGTTTTTAATTTTCAGATTTAATTTTCTCACACATTTTAAAAAACACCTGAGCAAGAGGCCAATGGAAAGAGAAACTAATATCTATATGGTTTAAAAATTACATATTTTTCATATGGTACTGATACGGTTTTAATTTTTTTATTCAATCAGCACATCCTGGTGAAATTCTTGAAGGGAAATCAATTACAACAGAAACAAGAATCGATTTTTCAGAAAATCAAGGCATTTACTTCAGGAAGACTGTGTATTTCACTTAGAAAGTTCTGCTTTGGAGAGATAGAGAGGGAGGGTTGATTAGTAAGAAAAATAACCTCTAACAAACTGAAGACTGCATAACTGGGCAGCTTGTATGCGTGACCCACTGCGGGTTACCTATGCACAGATTACAAAATTCAGAGAAGACCATGTGCTTCAGTCACAAGTAAGCATGGAAAAATCTGATATTTTAATAAGAGAAAAAGTAAGACTTAAGAATTCTTTTTTCCCAAGTGATTTAAATTTGATTAGGTATCATTAATTGTTGAAGATTCAATACTTTGATCAACAGAAAGAGTTGTAATCTTGAATTTGAAACAAAGAATGTATAATATTTATTGAGTCGTAAACTAACATCACTAAGAGATGTGTTGATCAAACATGAATGATTTTACTAGGAAATTATGTTCATCATCCTTAAATATTGTGAGGTTTTTAATTTTTTCATACAAAATTCATGTCAGCATGTTTGACTATTTCTATTTTTATAAAAATATTATTTTAGAGACATTTGTATCTGTATTTCAATATTCCAATTTATGAAGAAAGTACAGTTATTTTATCTATCTCTATCTCTATCATCTATATCTACATCTATCCATCTATCTACATACATCTGCATATATATATAAAGTTAAATTAAATAAAAATAGATTTAATAGTCCTTCATTTTGTGAATTGTGGAAACAAATCAGTTTGAAAATATTCAAACACCCTGAGATTTTTTTGACTGACTCTAATTTCTTCCAAATACCAGTCTTTCATTAAAATCCACTGTACAACTCAGCAGAACTGTCATGTTTTATTTGTGTAAGCCCTGGAATACATAAATAAGACTTTTGCAGTGAAGAACAAGGTAATTTGACGGAACATGACTGAAAACTATCACAGCAGCTTCCTGAACAATTGTTTTTTGGCCTGCTAACTGACCTGATAGCTTGTGGGGAAAATACAGAAATTAACAACAATTGTATGCTGTTATTTATGCACAAATTATTTTAGGATTAAATCTTTTTTTTATGAAAAATCTACCAGCTTTTCTTTTGTGTGTATGCGTGTAAGAAAGTACTCATAAATGATTTTATAAAGAGCAGGGATAAGGTATTGAAAGTCTTGATGAACAGTGTTCTAAAAAATCTTACTGCTATGAGTCCCTCTCTCACACAGCTGGCTCTTCCCCTCTTAATTACTACCTTAAGGAAAAATCGTCTTATCTACCCGCTATTCTTGTAGGCTGCTGGCTGTTGTACTCCTGCTCAGTGTCCCACTTTTCTATTTATGGTCTTGGATATTTTTCTTTCTCTTTCATGCTCTCCCAGGTTATCACACCCGTCCTCTCCACAGGAGCAGACTCCCATGTATGTGCTCAGAAGGGCATATGTACATTACTTTATGGGTTGGAGCTTAGATCTGTACAGATCTGGGGATCAAACAGAGAAGTGAACCTGAACTGCAGTCAAGTATTTGCAGGCAAATAACAAAATGACTGACTTTTCTACAGAAAGAAGGATCCTTCTCCTCTCGGGTGTTTTGATTCATTGACTTTACTGTGTATTAGGTGCTCCCATAGGAAATAATAATGAAAAAAAATCCCCAAAACAAACAAACAAAAACCCACTCACAAAACTAAAAAACCCTCACTCAGGTCTAATCTTTTAAGTTTTACTAAGTGTGGGGGGGCTGTAAGTTGCATTGTACAGACCACTTCAGATGTGTGTAAAAAGCCTGGCTGTATGATTGAAGACGTGGCCCTGTTCCTCTTCCCCTCACATCCAGGCATGCATTACTTTTCTCCTGGTGATTTTGCCCATGAATTTGTCAATGTGCGAGCAGATGTGCTGCTGCAATACAGGGTGAAAGGGAGGCCAGGACAATCCCTGTGATTTTGGTTTTCCTCCACAAATTTTGTAATGGAGTTCTTTTCCCACTGAGTGTATCGGAGTTTTATACCATATTTAAGATATATTTTGGTCCAGCATATGCATCAGTAATTTAGCTCTACTTTCTTCATATTTTAAATCTCTACTTTTATCTGTTAGCTTTGAAGAAATTGGAGATAATTTTGGGGAGAACTTTTAGTTTTTCAGAATACAAAACAAATTTATTCAAGACACAAAGCTCCACAATTAAAGGAAATCTATGGCATTGCTGTTGATTTTTGGTATGAAATAGCTCAAGATATTAGATTCCTAAAAAATAATATTTTTATGAGTGCTAAGTTAGCAAAAGCTGAGGATATCACTTCTCCTTCTCTTGAGATTGTCTCCAAGTTTGATAATATTTACTTGAATTTTTGGATTAACAGATGCTCATTTGTGATTGAACCACAAAAGACTATGCAGGGGTGGTGTCCTTATAGCCATTGTCTGGTCACATGACAAGGATTAATCAACAGAAATTATCCAGAGGAAATTAATAAATACAGAAAAACTACAGGGGGTATTTATGGGGATTTTATGTGTGTATTATAATGCTAGTTCACTGGAAATTTAAATACATCTACTATACAAATGAAATGTTCTTGGCAATATTTTTGACAATGAAATCTAATTGTCCACTTCCAAAAAGGAGATGGAAAGAAGGTCCCTTTGATATAGTCATATTTCAGAAAAACTTGAAGGAAATGAGAAGCATAAAACTCTAGTATTATTCCAACCTACTGAATTCGCTAATATCCCTGCCCTGCCCCTCTCCAAATCCATTTCTTCTTCATTAAAATTTTAGAGTGATATTGTTTGCATGCATTTACATATGTAGAGCTCATTGTTTGTTGGTCGGTTTGAAAAACAAAACAAAACAAAACCCAAAACCAATTTATTCTGTGAGAAATAAGAAATAAAAGCCATTAAAATTTACTAACAGATTTTTTCTATGTAACCTTTGCTCGCATAATTTCCCAATGGATGTATTTTCTGCTTATTCTACTAGGTCCTACAAAATTAGGTAGAAAAATAAAAATAAATACCATATAGTATGTATATATTTGTAGAAGACACTGAAAACCAAAATCATTCAAAAGGTAGCAACATTTTGATATGGATATCTGTGAACATTTTGAAATGTGGAAAAAAACAGAGTGGAAAAAAAACAAAACTCAGACAAAACCAAACCCAAACTCAAAAACCCAGTGTAAAAATAGTTTAAAGGCTATGCTGATTTGTTTAAAGTATTTCCAATTATTTTATGAAAAAAACCCAAAAAACCTTATGTTAACTAGGCAAATGGGTACGTACTATTTTTTTTTTTTCTAACTTTTTTATTATTAGGGCTAAGAAATTTCTAGTTTCTCTCAGGAACATTTGAGTTAGGAGCAACAACCAGAATAGAGAAAAAATAAAGAAGATGTACATATGGTTTACTTGCATCTCTCTAATGGTTCCTACAGAGTGATTTAGCAGTGGCTAAGTTCAATCGGGATTTACAAATGTTTTTCAAGGACCATGTATAAAGTACTTTTCCCCCACTCCTCAAACCTTAATGTACACCAAATATCTTCTTGTTGATAAATTCTACCTTTAACTAAGGGGTTTTTTTCAGAGGATTTTAGTACGATTATAAAGTAAGGGTTTTTATTTCTCTTCGCGTATCCTACTCTTAGTTTTTTTCATGTTCTAATAATGATTATTGCTGAGTTTTCCTAGTTAACACCATCATTCTAGTAACCTCATCATACTTATTTTTCATTCATTGGTATTTTGTTCAACTATAAAGAAAAACACTGAAAGGAAAATGAAACAGAATAATTTTAATTTTCAAGCTATTAGGCAAAAAATCTGAATGTATAGTGAAAGGTGTGCCAAATCTCTCACCTGGCACGACTTATGACACAAATAACAGTAAAACTATGCACACGTTGAAAAGTGTAAATGCCAGACTGTGGAAAGCCATAGAACTCAGGAAAAGTCAGAAATAATAATCATAAAAAAACCCAAACAAAACTAAACCCCCAAAACTGGCAAGCTTTTCTTTATCATCCTTACTTATTCCATCCCTTAAAAGAGAGCATGTTTCATAAATTCTTTACCTAGAAAACATTCCTGCCCTTCTGGAAGTGGATGGCAATACATTATTTCTTTGGGTGCCTACTGACAATTTTTCTTTATTGTATTTCTCTAAGAGGATATCCAGAGATTGTCACCAGTCCCTTTTTAAAGAAACAAACCAGAAAAAGTCACCTTCAAATGCTAGTGGGGTTTATATAAGGATTTCTTTGATTGGCAGGAAATTTGCAACCTTTCCTTTCTTTCATCTTTTGTCTCCAAAAGAACAACTGAGAAAAAATACTGAAGAACAAACAGATAATGCAGTCAGAAAGCAGTCTTTCAAAAATGGAAGAGGCTGGACCCATTTCTCCTAGATGACTAGATCTTTGGCAGTTGTGTGTGCTCCTTTCACCTTTATTTAGATCCATTCCCTCCTAACGACAGAAAGCTTTGGAAAGGAAATCATATAACAAAGTAAAATATATTTGCCAAGAGCATGCGATAAACTAGAAAATAACAGTAGTCTTTATGGGCACTGTGGTTTTATCTCCAAGAACTTGGAAGAAAAGAAATAAATTCACTAGCAGGGACAGTTATACATTACCAAATCTTTCCTGTGCTCCAGATATTGCCAGAAAACTGAGATGAGTTTTGCATTCACAAATGAAACACGACACAATCTTGTTTTGCATGGGCTTGCTTTCTGCAATGAAAGTTTTACACAGCTTGGCCTCATGAAGTAAAATGTTGATTGAAAATATTTGTGACAGTTGTGGGTAGTTAACAAAGTTGCTATTACAGTACTTCAATAAAATGTTGCCACTTTAAATGCCAGGTACTAAACTGGTTGGAGTATACAGCAGCATTTTAGACACTGTACTATGCGTGAGCTCACATTCCATTAAATGAGTCACTTCTTCTGACTGACACCCCATTTGCACAGTGGAAACAGTGAAATTATTTACTGGATGAAAAAATGAATGCAAGCATGAATTTATATCCCTATATTTTGTGATGGCAAAAAATCTGGTTTGCTTGTCAGAATTTGCAGAGTGTGAAAAAAGCATTTAAAATTTGTTAAGCCTTCTGAAAAAATATTGATTAAGAAAAGAAACTATGGTCTGAGTGAACACATATATTGTTACAATAGGTTTTATGACATTTATGTGTGTCAATGGGTATTAAAACTCTAGATTATGAGAGATAATATATCTTACTACACAGCCATGTCAGGGCTTTTTCTTTATTTGTTACAGTTATTACATTCTCAGGGTATTTGAAGTTACACTTACAATGGCTCAAATCAAATAAAAAATAAAAAATTGATATTTCAATACAATAAATTCATACTTATAGAATTATTTTCATGAGCTTTGCACTCTTTACTCCTGTAGTTGTCTTACATTAAATCAACAATTTTGCAGATTTTCTTTAGATATATTAGAGATTTAACTGGCTCTAGCTAAAGAGTTTATCAAATGATGCTGCATATTTTCTAAGCTCTTCTACACTAAGTATACATTAGGAAAGTATCCATAATTCAATCACATACATTGTATAGGAGCTGAAAAGTTAAATAAGAGTCTGATCTATTCCAGGAAACTTGTACCTCCAAGAGACAGGAATTCTATAGGAAAGAAGACTTGCTTCTATCTGTCTGTCTTCTTCTATTTCCTTTTTTTCCTTTCTGTTGAAAGAACTACACAAGTTCTTAAAGGGAACTAAAGAATAAAGGATACAGCTGTGTACTGGACAAGGTTAAAAATCTGCCTGGGGTGCAGTTAAAAGCAGTTTAATCTCCTTGTAGGTTAAATGTGCATAACTAATCTGACAGTGTTACAGGCTGTGCCACAAAGTATGTATACTAGAGGTAGACTGGGGGATAATGGCTTGGAATCTGTGCCTTGCTGTCATGGAGCATAGACCAATAGTAGAAAATTCTCATAAGACCCATGCTCAAACAAAGCATTATAAACTGTGTAAGGTAAAAAATGTGAATCAAAAACCAGAGAGTCCAAGAAGACTTTTTCCTTCCCGTGGTCCAAGATTCTCTGAGAATAAACAAATTAATAAGTAAATATAAAGTGCAATTAAAGTCTTCTTAATCTGAAATCAGAAGCTATGTTGTGTTTCATAAAACTGCAATATGAAAATTGCAGTTCTGGTTTATATTTTTTTCACAGATCTGATAACTCAAAGTGAAGATTCAGAGATGCCTGGACACCAAGGCATGTAGTCAAGTAGTTATATCAAAGCTCTTTTTCAAGTTAATGAAAGACATTTCCTACTAGTGATTCATTCCATTTTAAAGCAGATAAATAATGTTAATTACCTTCAGGGTATAGCTGCACTGATTATTGACAACTACTAAAATGTGAGTTATATCTAGATACCTACTTTCTTATGCAGAAGTTAAACAAATGTAAATCCCACTCTTAGTACTTTTCCTTCCCCATTCTTCTGTAAAGTATGTGGGTTTGTAAAGACAATTTGTTGGGTTTTTTTCAAATTTCATATTTAATTTTCCATCTCTTCATAGGAAATAACATAAATTTTAAAGTCAAACACTGGAAACATACAAATATTTTTATATTACAAAGAGTTGAATGTCCTTCTTCAAGTCACTACATTTATCTACTTTTGTAATATTTCTTTATGGCTGACTTGCTCCAGAGAAAATATAATCTGAAAGTTCCTCATAATAAGCATAATAGATGAAAATCAAAAAAATAAACAAAAAATGTTGAAAATAATGAGAATAATCAAGTGGCACATCACAAAACTAGAATATATATTATTTCTGTATTATATTAAGTAAATAGTGTTTCAGCTGTTTCTACAGTTTCAGTAAAGCTCACTTAATAAACTTGGAAATGAAAGTCTTTATGTTAACTACCATGGGCAACTGGAGTTCACACATATTGTGCAGTCCAATTGTTTAAAAGAAAAATAATTTTTTGAAATTAGTATTCAATGTGAAAAAAAGAAAGGAAAAAACAAACATAACAATTTTTGTCATTGGAAGACTGATCTACAGGATTGTGATGACAGAAGTGTGTGGGTAAAAGCATCTGGTTGTGAATTGAATGCTTTGTTATACTTCATTTCAGCATTAAATTACTCTTTCCAGTGTCTGCCTGAGTCAAGCAGAACAAAAGCTGTGACACCTCAAATTTGTGACAATGATGAGATTTTGCGTAGATGGGACTGAACAGTACCACAACTGACAGGTGCAAACCCATATTTCTACAAAGTGGGCATTTTGTTTTGAGCTTCTTCATCAATGCTGTTGGAGTTTTTAATTAAAGATTATATAAATACTACTGTTCTCCAAAGCTCTGCATTAATTTTTGAGAATTTGCTGACTTTATTATGTAAACTTTTGGTGTGGCTGAAAGACCACAGTATTAACAGAATATGTAGACAAACCAGAGTCATGCTGGTAGTTAGTTCTATGGATTAACTTTAATAGGCATTTTACAAAGAGGGAGTTTCACTAGTCTTTCCATCCCTTTCACTTTATGACCTAATTACTGAAATAGTGTATTTATATTAACAAAGTTTTTATTTTGATTAGCAATATTTTGTGGTTTCCTATTTTGTTTTCAACATCTTATGCATATGTACCTATGGATTCATTACTTCTTTTTCAATATTTATAATATAGAGTCCATAACTTGTCAGATGAATACATAGAGCAAGTCCATCTGATTCTGATAATTCAGGGAGGAAGATTCTGCCTCTCCATCATCTTTGGAACAACCTGCTTACTTTTATTATATTCCTTATACTAAGAATTTAAGTACCCTCTGTTTCTAGGTGTGCTGTTTCAGCTAGCCTATATCTATTCCAGCAAATCAGACACTCCCTGAAAATGTTCTCGTGCAATGGATCTCACTCCTCTGAAATATTAAGCTATTTAAATGATCTGCGGGCATGGCTCTGGATCATTTCAGACAGTATTTAACCAATCAGTTCCTGGATTTGATTTGGGAGCTGGCAGGCATCAGGTACCATTTACAATGTATTGTTTGCAAGCAGTACCTTGGTTTGGGGAATACTAGTGCTTAATAATAGGAAGTTTTTCATGCCAACCACATAACAGGATCCATCATATTTATTTTACTAGTATAAATGTCACTTTATAAACCTAAGTAGGTGCATAAAGGTGTTAGTACGTAGCAGGGTTATTGCCTGGTTTCTAGATCTCTAGCCACAGTTCAAGATCTTTTGAGACATGTTCACAGCATGTTCACATTTACGTGCACACATATTCTGTATCTTACAAAGACTCAAATAATATCATCTTGTCATTGGTAAATCACATGATTTACCAAGTCTGCAGAGAATAGAGATCTACAGAAGTAAATAGATGAGACTGATTATAGCAATTGCTATTCTTTTAGCTGAAGTTGTTTGTTAATTTAGGTATTATGAAGTGATATGCTGAAGAATTTTCCCCGACTATATTTCCTTAAGTATGAAAGTCGTAATTTTAAGACCAAACTGACAGCACAGAAGTTCCCCCTGACTGGCAGTAGCCAACTGGTAGTCTTTACTATGATCTGAGTGCTAATGCATGCTTAACAGTTGACCCATATATGTCAACTTGAATTTTATCTCACATCCTTGGAATTAAAAATTGTTAAAAATTAGTCCCATTTTATTTGACAGTATTAATACTGTGGAAAAAATATTTAGAGGAATTTATATTGATAGTTTCATAGCTAAACAGGGGCTTTTACATGAAGGAGACATCTAGAAGCATAGATTAGGAGTCAAAATTAAAAAGCAGGTCAGACAACTGTGAGAAATTCAGTATAACAAAATCAGTCTTCAAAGCTATAAAACATTTCTCTGAATTAAAAAATGTGTCTTTCACTTATGTATTTTAAATGTTAATAATGATTTTTCCCTACTTACAGTTCTATAAAAATTGAAATGGTTGAATTTTTTTTATTGCTGTAAAAGTTCTTATTACAAATTTATTGACATTAATGTTCAGATTATTATCTCAGATATCAGTTTAAAATTAATTTAGAGTATTTAGGTGTCTGATGGCAAAGTGAAGTGGATGAATGGAGGAAGTATTTTGTGCAGATCTGTAGGAAGCAAATGAACATAAATTATAAATGAAACTCATATCGGAAACAATAAAAATACTCGGAGAAATAAAAATTGGGAGAAATACTATTTAGTCTGACAGTCAAATAGGTATACCATAAATGCTAGTCATTTCTTCTGGAAGGGTCAAGAAGGGGCACTTCTTACAATTCTTTTTAGAAGCTAATTTGTATGGATAATTTATCACAGTGCAGAATGAATTAATCAAAAAGAACTGAGTACTAATATTTGACATAGTATGCAAAGTGTTATAAATCAAATTTCCTGTGTTACTTTGAAGTAAATTCTTAAAATATGCTTACTTCCTCCATCTCTACTAAAACAGATCTCAATGTGTTAGATACTTTTCTGTCACAATTTTTCCTATATTTTAAAATACAAGGATTTAATCTTAAACAGAAAGGGAAAGGCTGGATCTGTAGTTACTTTAACACTGGAAAACCTCTACATGTACTGGCTTGAGCCAAAAAAGATATTCCAGGTCATGCATACTTTCTGTATGCCTTTATAGCAGAAAATAAAAAAAGGAGTTACAGGCACAGACTCTTTGAAACGAGTCTTATCCTCAACTATGGAAAATGGAGTTAAATTTAAGTCTGATATACAGAAGTTTAAACAGTAAGGTTTCTAGCAGTATGCTAATGACTCATAATGCTTTTCTGGTTTTTCGTCTGTACTATTGCTTCTGCAAAATTGGAAACAGTGCTTTGGATTTTCCTTTTTTTATTTCTCATGTTCTTTTATATCACAATATTATGATACTTTTATTGAATTGACAGATACAGTAGTAAGCAATTAAGAGAAGAATATTTTACAGCTGGTGAATGAAACTAGATGCTTGTGAAAATGTGATAACTATTGAGAAGAAATATTTGAGGGTCTTTGAAATGCTTGGTGTTATTGGAAAATAAAATTGGCAATTTATGTTTATATACTTAAAAAGCAATATACCAAGTGTGAACAGTTTTTTAGTAAATAACCTGAATTTGAACAAAAATTACAGTCTTTATGGATGTCAGAGACCTCCAAAAATAAAATAGGTGAGATCCCCTGTACTTGCACTCACTGACCTGCCTCTAAGTATCACTCCATTTCTGATACACAGAGAGGGATCCAGTGCCAGAGTTATTCAAAGTTGTTTGAATGTCATCGCTCTGTGCTTAATGAAAACTTCCTGCCCTTGAGTTTTTGGAGCTAATATAGGAAGTCGTCCGTACTAGAGGCAGCGCAGAAAAGCTCCTGCTGCCTTTTCAGAGAGTTTAACAAACACAGTATTTATGAAATGCTGAAATGAAATCAGCATATCATCAAGACATGCTTGCAACAGCTGAAGAAACCTTCAGGGAATGTTACTGGTTATAGCACCTTTAAAATGGCAACTTCTAAATTAAACTTGTCCTACAGGAGATATCATCAACACAGTGTTCTGGCATTCTCACTTTGCTTCCTGATTGCATGGTCATTGACATTCTAAGGGTTTTGAGGGAGCGTTGTGTTGCATGGGTTTTTTCATTCGGCTTTTTGTAAGCTCTGCATATACAACTATACTTTTTTTTTTCCTCAAATAGGTCATAGCCACATGAATGGAAAATAGATTTTTTTTCCAATAATTAACTACTTCAGGAAAAAAAAAAAATGAATGTAATACAGTTTAACATTAATATATCATTATCTCTAAGCACCACTCTAAATAAAATTACACATTCAAGTTGCAAAATACTGTATTACCCCTACCACAATATTAGCTCAAAAGAGATACAAAGTCCTATACAAGCATAGACATTTGCTGGTCTTGAAAAATGCTGATTTGTTTAATCAGGCAGGATAAGCATAGAGTATTAAGTCACAGAATCTAAAATCAATAACAAAGAAAATCATTCCCAGCTCATTTTAGTAGAAATGTGATTTGCACCAGAATGTAAAATAAAGTCAGAAGTATGCTGATGCAAACAAATTTTCCTTTTTCTAATTTAGTTCAGAGAAACTAGGACTGGTCAAAATTGTTCATGTACAATTTTTCCAGAGTAATTAAATAAAATCTATTGGTCAGCACAGTTAGAATAATAAAAAAGAAAACACCCTGGCTCTAAGTTGAATTTATAGGCCTTTGTTACCCAGCTTGTCCTCTTTATGGTGATTTTTTTCCTCTCCGGTGATGAACAGCTAGAACTGGCAGCATTCTCTGTCACCTGCTTGAAATTTTCTGTCTCTAGAATCATCTTTTGCTGACACAGCTCAAATGTTTGAAACTGCATCTCTTCATGTACGTTGCATAGAAAATCAGGAATTTTTCCAATTCTTTCCTTTCACTCACATGGAAGAATAATTAGGTCCTTTATAGTGGCTTAGAGTATTAAGAAGTGTCCTGCAATGAGTGAATTCTTTCAGTGTATTGACCTTGTATGAACCTGTTATTTGGTTCCAGGGAAGCAATAACCTTTACTCCCCATGAAATAATGTCTTAGTCTTGGTGTTTTTCAAGCTGTGTTTAAGACACTTCTAAAACTGGATAAAAGGGATTTATACTTTGGGACTCTCTTATGGATACATTACTTCTCTGAGTGGTGAACATTTCAAAGTGCGTGAGAAAAAACCTACTTTGTCTCTTTCCTGGAAGAGAGAAGCCTTGTTTCTCATTGAAATCCATGCCTTTTCTCAGAATATTCCTCTTCCTTCCTGCAATCAAAACCTAAATAAAATTGGGAGTTTGGTATTCATTTGTGAACAGTCCTCCCATCTTATTATAAAACCCACTTTGAATGCTGCTGTTTCAAACAGATTTCTTTCCATTCTTCACTAAGGTGTAGAGGAAGATTTGGAGGAAGCAATGAATGAGAAATACATCATCTTACTAAGGTAAACTTGTAGTTAATTGAGGAATATTATATTTGCTATATAGTACAGCAACTACGCATTAGACATGTTTTGTTGCCAGGCATTTTGACAAATCACTTGTAAGGTTACTTTGTTACAATAATAATGGAAAATTCATAAATGATTAACATAAGGGTGAAGGAGTTCCTTGAAAAAACTCTCAGAATTGAATATTCAAACATTGTAACCCAGTGTAGACTTGGAAAATCATGTGTTAAACGATACAGGAAGGTAGGCTAGGATATCAATAAGAATGCTCACTTGAGATTTCCTGAGACAGAATTAGTATAGCTTGCTACCCCTTTTCACTGCATGGGGACACAAGTCACAGCTGATCTTTCCTATTCTATTCTGAAGCTACACAGAGGAAAATTACTTTGATTTTGCTAATACAGAATCATTGAGTTAATTTCTGTATATATTTTTGCTGAGCAGAAATATACAATTTTATTAATATTTTAGGAGTACTTTTTGGTTAATTGAAAAGAAGGAAATACTGTACATTGAAGTGAATTTATCTAAACCTATTCTAAATTGTAATTTAAAAAATCATATGTTATATTAGCAAAAATACCTGTTGATGTGATTAGAGCTTTAATCTGAAGTCAGCTCCAGCTTGGTCAAAAAGAGCAGTTTTTGCTGTTCGACTGATGATGATAAAATTTACTGTCATATTTTCTCTTTAATATTTCTTCTCAATGGTCTACTTCCCAAATGTCAAGAAGTGCCATTAGCATCAGAACTGCATTAGCCAAATCCTTAGGCCCAGGACTACGTATACAAATGTGGGAATTCAAATATTGGAAGCATTTGCTTGTTAAGGAAAAGTTCAACTGTTATAGGATAATACTTCTTCTCTTTTTTGTTCTTTTTGACTTCTATTAACTAGAAACATTCTCACTCTTGTCAATCTGTATAGAACTGATCAATCAAAAAATCTGGGTTTTGTAATATTCTCCCCACCATTAACGTAATTTCTAAATCATTAATGGAAATATTTAACTACATCAAACTAGCATATAACCTCAAAATACTTTGTTATTAATCTTTCGTTATACTGGAATACAATAGTGATAATCTATTTTTCATTTGGGTATTTTATATACTTTTGGATAGATGATTCAATAGTTAATCTTTATGTACAATTATTCATATTTTGTAGTACTTTCTTGTGTGGCACCTTGTCACAAGGTTTTCAAAAGCCTACTAAAATTATGTGGACTGTTGTACTTCTGCTTAGGTTTTCTTGTTTACAGTTCCTTGGAAATCTCACAGAGTGATAAAATCCCCCTCTGGAGAAACTGTAGTGAGTAGTTTCCTTTGAAAGCTCAAATGTACTGAAGAATAATTACAGAAGAATAGAAAGTTGACAAAGGATCTTTTTAATGAGACTATCAGAACTTTCTTTTTTTTATTAATAGACTACTTAGAGGTAATTAAGGAACTGACATCTATAAATTGAAAAACTCCCAAGCTAGATCAACATATTAAAATAATATGCTCCACAAATGTCAGAAAATAATATCAGGAATTTCTCAGTTTCTTATAGGATGTAATTTTTTTTAATCACAGGTATGCTTTCCCCTCCTCTTAATAACTGTCTTTAAATCCATAATTTTCAAAGGCTATTTTAGCATGGATGTAAATGTGTTAGCACACAGCTTTCTATGAAATACCAAAATGAAAAAAATATACCTAATTGCTAATAATACATTAAAAATATGAACTATTTACTTGTATTTCATAGAGAAAGATGTAGAAAAATATATTATTGCTTTCCATCTAACTTTGAATAGAATTTTTTTTTCCCCAACATTTTTACAGCTGTGTTCTGATCTTCTACAGTAACAATCTGAAACTGCATCTTAATAGCTTTTATGACCTAGCTCAGCCACAAAATTTTCCAAAATGTTATCTGGAAATAAGACAGAGAAGAGAAGGAACTTATGAAGTAATTACAGGTAAATGAAACATGAAAAACACATATGAGAGAAAAAAACCCCACAAAGTAATGAAGGCTCAAAGTAGTCAGAATGACAATAAAAAATCCTACTCCTTCACAGAGTACCAAAGTAATTAATTTGGTTTATCAAGACAAGTCAGAATTAATTTCTTTAACCTTTCCTCTAGAAATCTGTACACTGTATTTGCTCTACTACTTCATGAGTCCTGTAGTTTTTCTACCAAATTCATTGAGCCTAAGATCAAAGAATTGACAGCACTTCTCATTATGCATTGCTTATTTTTTAAAATAAGCCCCAAAGATACAGGCGGAACTTAACAGGTGCACATGGTCTGTATGTGATGCCTGGTACAGAGTCCATTCCCTGAAAGACAACAGAGGCTTGTGTATTCTACAAGATTATTTCTTTTAGTCACAGTATCAACCCACAGAAACTCACCTTAATGTTTAGTAAATGCAAAACAAAATGGTTTGACTCAGCTTAGCTATCAGAAATATTCTAAGATGAAACAAGCAAAAGAATAAATTGAAAATTCCTAACTGGGAGCCTTCTAGAGGAGAGCATATGAGAAAATCAGTCCTTTCTGTCAGCAGCTTTTTTGGTTTTCTTTTATTATTTGATCCATTTAGATGTGCT
Source organism: Illadopsis cleaveri (assembly GCA_013399915.1). Taxonomy (NCBI): domain Eukaryota; kingdom Metazoa; phylum Chordata; class Aves; order Passeriformes; family Timaliidae; genus Illadopsis; species Illadopsis cleaveri. The sequence goes on from VXBB01020857.1 coordinate 222,928, forward strand.
CCACAAACATTCTTTAGGATGTCTCTTGTTAATATGGCTTCTTCCTTTGGTTATAATTACTTCCTGGAGTATTAAGTTCATGTTGCACCCCTAGAGATGTGGAACACACATAATTATCTTCTATGATGATACCATCAAAAATATATTTATTTTTTGTGTGTGTGTGTGTAGCAATCCCTCCAATAAAATTAAAATATTTAAAATTAAGTTTTAGATAAGAGTACATTGATGATACAAGTTTTGAAGATATTATTGGTGAGACTATTAATACAATGCTGTGATCAATATTCCTAAAAAGAAAAAAAACAATAAAAATTAAAAGTAGGAAAGATTTCAAACAAAGATCGAATTTATCTTAGGGTTTAAGAACCATCTGGGAAAGATATGCTTACCTAGTTCCACTGTCTTTATGGTAGTCTTCTCAGATTTTGTAGATTTAATTGAAAAGGTGAAGATGTATAAATTCCATTTAAGGGAGAAATGAAAAAGAAGATATCCCAAAAACTGAAACACAAAAAAAAACCCCAAAAAATAACAAACAAACAAAAAACGCCAGAATAAAATATTTTACCAGTTACAGTAAGCAATCACAAGTAAAATGGAAATAGAGTATTAACATTTTTTATCATTAAAAAAAAAAAAGCATCAAGGTTGTCTTCAAAATGTTAGTTGTGTTTCCATCTAGAAAGAAGAAACCTCTCTGAAAAAAGAACAGGTAATAATGAAGTGTTTGAAGAGCAAGTGAAAACTTCCAGTGCTTGAGAGAGAACATATTTTGATGCTTCTGAGTGAAACAAATTATTTCCTAGTTAATGTGTATCATAGGAAATTAGGAGATGCAATCAGAAATCATGAGGTTTAAATCCAACAGTAAATGAAATTTAGAATTAGAAAAAAAAATTATTTATTGCTAATTTCCATGTATGTTAAAAAAGAAATTAGTTCATAAAGATTCAACAGATTGTGATCCTTTATAAGTGATGGCTCTTAAAATAACATTCATATTGCTCTATATGATATACTGCCAACAGAATGAAATCCATGTCAGCTGTAGTATTACAATTTTTTATTAGAAAATCTGTGAAAGCTTTACTGAGAATTTAATTTTTGGAAGATTGTATGACCTTGAAATTCATGTTTCTGCTCTTAGTTTTAAATAGATAATGGAATTTCCCTCTGGGTATATTTTAAAGACTAGTTCAGGGCAGAGAGGGAATCTGTAAAACAAATTCTGACAATACTACTCCACTGACTAAATTTGAATCAATTTAAAGCTTCCTATAAGTGAATGAGAGCAGATTTTCTCTTTTTTGTTCATGTATCGTCAACATATTTATTATAGTTCGAAAAGTGAATTTTTAATCACCACTGTTAATGCTTGAACTAGAAAGAACAGAGTTTAACAGTTATAGGAAAACTCTATTTTTACTTTAAAATATCTGTCATTTCATATCTTTATTATAGAGGAATTTGATAGTGTCACTGTGAAACAAGAAAATTCTACTATTGTATTAATAGACACCAGAAAGGACTCTAGCATTAAGCAATCTACATTACAAATGGAAGACAAAGGTTCAAATCTTAATTCTGAATAGTCAGTGTAAATCCAGAAACATTTATATTCAAATTCTCATATTTAGATCTATGTTTTTCATTGATTTTATATATGAAATTGTAACAAAGACAAACAAAGTATTAATTCCTTTAGAGATAATAGAAGAAAACTTTAAATCTCAGAATATTACATGAAAGACCTTTTCTCTAACTGGAAACTTTGTTGAATAATGTCACACATAATTTCATTAAACTTATCAAGTTGTCTTATTATTTAAGTACACACTGCCTTATCTGACCAAATATTGGACTTTCCATCATACTAATTGACAGAGAAGTCCTGACAGGTATAAATTTGCAGCTAGAAATAATATTAGAAAAAAAAAAAATCATGCTCAATGAAGAGAAAAAAAATTAGCAATTTTCTGATGAAAACACTTTCATTCTTGTGTGGTTTTTCAGATACCACCAGAAAGAAAACAAAGACAAAGCATACTAATAATAATTCATCTAGGAAAGTGTGGAATATAAGCCTGCCCCATTAGCAGTAATTTAGTTTCTGCATTAATAAAAATTATTCTAGCAATAAATTAAGTGTAATGAACTGTACAAATTCAATTTCTTAAGAAATCCTATGTTCTCTATTTTGTGGCGTTCAATTTATAGTAAAGATATTTATATTTTAATGCTCTAACTAAATAAATCACTTCTGTATTTTTGGATAAAAAGCTTTAAACAGTGTGCACTCTTTCACCAGGAGATGTTTTGTCTAGATAATTCATTAATGAAATGCACAAAGTTATAAAAAGCTGCTGTTGTCATGGTTTAACCCCAGCCAGCAGCCAGGCCCCAGCCAGCTGCTCTCTCACTCCTACTAGAGGACCAGGGAGGAAATTGAAAGGGTACAAGCTAGAAAACTGTGGGCTGACAAAAAAGGCAGTTTAATAAGGAAAGAGCACAAGCAAAGCGAAAACAGGAATTAATTCACTGCTTTCCATAAGCAAGCAGGTGTTCAGCCAACTCTGGGAGAGCTGGGCTCCATCACACATAATGGCGAGTTGGGAAGGCAAACACCATCACTCCAGAAGTGGACGACAAACTTATGAAGACAAACTCAGGAAGACAAACTCCATTATTCTTCCTTCCTCTTCCCCCACTTTATATACTGAGCATGATGCCATATGGTCTGGAATGTCCCCTTGATCACTTTTGATCAATTGGGGTCACCTGTCCAGGCTGTATCTCCTCCCAACCTCCCATGTACCCCTAGCCCCCCTGCCAGCAGTACAGAAAGCACAAAAGACCTTGGCTCTATGTAGGCCCTGGAGAACAATAACAGAAACGTCTCTATATAATCAAGCCTGTGTTCGGCACAAATCCGAAACAAAACCCCATAGCAGTCACTGTGAAGAGAATTAATTCTCCCTCAATCAAAAGCATCACAACTATTTAGAAGTTGTGGGATTTTTGTGTTGACTTAAGATACTGTGTAGGGGTAAAAAGGGGTCCATGCTGCCAGCTTTTTTTTGTCTTATCTCATTTACCTTCCGAAGTCAGTATTCCGGATATTTGTATTAAATGTATAAAATAGCCTTTCAATACTCATGTATTTGTTAGTGTTTTGTGAGGAAGATTTACAGAAAAAGAAGTCTTTTAAATGTCAGCATTAATGAGAAGCTAGAGTGTAATGCCAAATGTCACAGCACTCAAATATTATGTGCCTCCTTGTCTGCTTTTCTTGTATCAGTATGTAAGTGGTACTTTTTTCTTTCAGTTCATTAAATATTTTAATTAACTTTAGGAGATGTTTGGCTGTGTTACTTGAAAAAAAAAAAAAAAACAAAACAACAGAATTCTGTATTTCTGCAATATTTTTTTGGATGAAAAGTTTTGAGACCCTTGGAGTTCTGTCCAAATGAATCCTGTGTGACTTCTTAGGTTCTGGCAATATCATAACTCAATAGATTCAGGGTTGACACTGTGTAGGTAGAACACCAATTAAATGCTCTGTTCCATGAATGCTATTGTGACTTTCTTGATCCTCAGCAAAACCTTCCTACCCTCTTCCATCCTTTCTTACCTGAGGAAAAGCAAAAGTAGTATCTGCAGATGCACGAAGGCAATAATCCTGCTGTATTCTTCCAGAGAGCATTCTGTTTTTCCGGAGGAAAAAAAAAAACAACAAAACACCCTTTTATGAATGTTATCTATTTATTCCTTCTGAAGTAAAGCAAAACTTACTCCTAATCTGAAACTCTAACTTCTTTACAGTTACCATTAAATGGCACATGCTTATTTTTCTGCTGTCAGCTATCTTAAGTTTCTAAAGAATTTTTATATCACCAAAAAATAAAATTTTTTATACATTTTTGTGAGAGGCTTACACATGTTTATATGTTCTTTTTTTCAAGGTGTGCAAGAGGCACAAGAAACACGTACTTTAAAACAGTTTGCCAAAATAACCTTCAAACATTTATTTTTCAACTGAATTCTGCTCACCAAAAGGCTTTGTACAACACCCTCTATGCAGCTCTTCACATTCCTTTAGTCAACTCCAGACATAGCCCAAATCTAATTTCTCATTAATCATGGTCCCAAGTGTCACATTATTTTAATCACACAGCCATAATGATTAGATTTTATTTTTTCCCAAGCTTTAAAATCACTGCACCAGCCTAAAATTTCTGTAGAAATCATGCTTTTATGTACATAAAACTTAAACTATAATATTGATATTATTTTAACCAGCCTAGCCATCAAAATGGCCTCTATATCTTCAGCATATGTTGAAGGAATCCTCTGAAGAAGGAGCATAAGTTCTGTATGCAATCGATGGACAGCAGTGGGTGTACTTGAAGATTTGCAGACACTAAGCACCACATTTAAACTGGCCCAATTTCTTCCTGGAGATTCTAGAATACATATAGTCATAAAATATAAGGTCAGCAGTTATTATACAGCTGAAGGCATGGTACAAATGAAAACACATTGTGGTGTTTTTAATTGGTTTGGTTACTCAGCATGGTCAAATGCCTTATGGTAAGAGAAAACATGGATAAAAGCAATTGACATATGACTTATTGGAGGAAAGAGAAAATTGCCAAATCTACAGGATTAAGGTGAATGTTAAAAATGTAGTGAATATGGGGAATAAAAAGCTAAAATACTTCTGAATTTACCTGCAAAGAGCATGAGCTATTAAAAGGGCAAAGAGGCCTTTCATGGGGCAGAAAATTGACATGAGAAAAGGAGTCATGGCTGAGTTGAATTAAAAAAAAAACAAAACTGTAAAAGTTTTCTGGACAAGAAAGGAAGCCCATAATTTTATGGTAGCCTTGAACTTGATTTTCACTCAGATAAACCAGGAGAATGTGCATGAATCCTGTGGTCTAAGAATAGTTACAGAAATTACCTCATGTAATTTTCCTGTTGATGAACAGATTAAAGGATGTCTTCTTCCAGTGTATTTGCCAAGTTTTTTGGTTGTTTCCTTTTTTTTTTTTTTTTTTTTAA
>VXBB01020857.1:229331-260263 GCA_013399915.1 Illadopsis cleaveri
TTTTTTTTTGTTTTTTTCTTTTTTTTTTTTTTTTTTTTTTTAACTGTATAATCTGCAGAGGAACTTTATTTGAGAAGGTACACGAGAACCTTATGAATATGAATTTGAAAGGAATGGGAACCACAGATAGTCAAAAATATTCTTTTATAGCATTATAATATGCATAGCTTTAAATTCTCTTGGATTCATCTCTACATAAATTTCAGAATTCTTTTTGTGAGGTAGATTGTAGATTCTTAGGATATGACAAACTAACATTTTCCCTAAGGCTTAAAGAAAGAATAAACAAACAAACAATTTCTGTATTTTTTGTTTATTTTTATATTTCAGAGCATGAGGCTTCTTGTAGTATGTTAGGATTTATTAGACAGTTGCACAGACGAAGGATAGATTTTGAGAGCTCTGAAGTCATGCAATGTTTATTTGATTTATTAATAATATACATGTACATGAGGCAAGTTAAAGTCCCTGCTTTTTTGCTTCCTATCAATGACTCTTTGGTCTGCATATCCCAAAGCATTTTAAATTATGAAAGTGAATGTTTTCCCTTTTCTTTCAACTAAGAGAGAAGGAATCTCAGATCTGAGATCTTTGATGGTCAAATACAGACATTACTTTTTTTGCTTATTTTTAAGCCAGACATTACTTTTTTCTTCTTCCCCTGAACTTTTTATTTTTCAAATTGATTTTTTTCTCACTGCTGACTTGAGAAATCCAATATTTACCCAGTTCCAATAAAAACCAGGAGCATATGTATGAGAAAAGGATATTTATTCTATGTGTAGTCTTCTTGTACCAAATGTTAAGAACATTCACTGGAAAAAAACAAAACCAAAACTAACCAAGTAAAAAGCAACAAAAGCCTCTCAAAAGCAACAACAACAACGACAAAACCAAAACCAGTAACAACAACAACAACAACAACAACGTCCTTTTCTAAACAAGAACAACTTACAAAAATAGCAGGCAGGTATTTGCCAATGACAATGTGTAAAGCCAAAACAAATTAATCCTGATCTTTATTTGTGTGCGTTTCTGTGGATCACATTGAGACATCTGTTTCTGTGGTGTAAACAAAGAGAAGTTGCATAAAGCATAAGGGACCACTGCTACCTAAAACATCATACCATATTTATGCATAGATTCCTTTTACAATCATTTGCATAGAGGAAATTTCAGAGCAATACCTAACGTATATGAGGTGTGCTTTATTTCTACATGCAGTAGGATGCTGGTATTTGAAAGTGGATCAGCTTTAAAGTGTATTTTAAGACTTACAGAGTTCTAGGACCTGTGATACACATATTATTGTCCCTGAAGCCAACAGCAATTCAAATGAGAACGTGTAGAATTCCAGCGCTTAAACTTGATCTTGAACCAGCACTATACTTGTTTCAAGAACCATGGCTGAAAGTGGAATCAGCTACATGACCATGACAGAGATCAGCCAAGAAACCATAAAGCCACATGACATTGAGGGGAAATACATTTCAGATTTGTCTTCTGATTTCATTATTAGAGGAGATCAGGAAGGATCTCTTTTCAGAAACAAAATGCGTAAATCACTGTAGGTTAAGCCTGGCAATACACATCAGCTAATTTAGCACGCAATTTGTAAACATTAACTATTGGTAAAGTTTAGAAACTGAATTTTGCATATTTAGGAAAGCCACTGTCTTCATTTATTTTTTCTCAGAATATGTATTGGCACCCAGCATTGCAGAAACATGCCCAGCTTCTTTTATTTATTTGTTTCATTTATTGCCAAAATAAGGACAGTGAAAAGAAAGCATTTCAGTGTCTTGCACTTTATTATTACTGTTATTATTTTTGCTGTTATTCAAATCCCCTGCAATATATTTTTTGTTATGTAAAACCAGACTACAAATCACAAAAAAACCCAACTCTCCAACCCCCCCAAACTACATATAAAATACATAATGAATATATATTTATAGCTCATATATACATATAATAGTTTGTACATACATATAAATATATATAAATAGATGTATTTCCTAGAAACATTTGAATCAATTATGTCAAAAAGACTGGAAAAATACTATTTTTAAAACCAAATTATAAAAATTCTATATAATTTTTCAGATTTTGATTTTTCATGTCAAAAATTGGTAGGGTATTTCTTATTCTAGTAAAATGTTGATGTTAATTTCTTTTCATTTATTCAGAAATCATTAAATTCTATTTTTCAATAGCTGTTACCTCATAGAAACATAAAATGATGAAATATAAAGCATAGACAATATAAATAGACAATTTTTAAAGCACTTCCTGAAACAATTACTTTAATGTGTAAAATAAATGTAAAACATCTATGTATCAGTCAGAATTATTATGAAATTACATATATACAGATGTGTATCTACACTGTGCAAGAATTTTAAATTCTTTAGAATTGCTTTCCATTTCTTTTTTTTTTTCTTCATTTTTTTTTCCTTATCTCCACAAGCTTAATTTTTTCATTTGAAATATTTTTTTCAAGCTGTTTATATTTTTCTTAGCTTTCTTTACTATGAGGTATGTGAAGCAACTAACTTGAAAAGTTTTTGACCAGCAATTTTGAAGAAAATTTTAGGCTGGGTCACTGTTAATAATTTTCTTCCAGACAGCATTCTTACATAGTTTGGAGGATAAAAATGTTTGAGTAAATGTGATGTTAAGGTTAATATTTGTTTAGAAAGATTGAATTTGTGGCAGTTTGGAAAGTTGTACAATAATAATTTTCTGATATTTGAATTCTGAATTCATTGCCTATACAGAGTTGTAAGAATTGTTTGAAGATCTTGGGGACCAAGAAGGTCCCTAACACATTCAAATATCTTGCTATTTTCTTTTTTTTTTACCTTAGCATGCAATGCCACCTCTTGAGACACTGTATTGTTTTGCTGATTTTCAGAATTTAAAAAGCATCCCACTACAAAAAAATCACAACTCTACAGCGTATGCCAAATAAGATGCCCCAAAATAAAAGCACTGTCTGATGTTTTTATTTACTTCTGAAAATCCTACTTTTGGGTTTATCTTGGTCTTTTTTTTCTTTTGTTCAGGCATCAAAATATAACTGAAAACTACAAGACAAAATTGGGTAAAAGCAAAAAATGACTACTGGGAAGTTCCTAGCAGGTTTTCCTTGCTGTCACAACAGCTATGTCAAGCCAAAACCAACAGCACCTTCAAGGTGACATTCTAAGTGGGTTAATCGTGACAGCTGTCTCAATAAATAATATATGATCATTTAAATGCATAAAATATATTAAATTGCAAATACAATGATAGCTTTTGCAAACATAAGTAAAATCATAGAAAATTAACATCAAAATCTCTATTGAAATTACTCTAATTTTTTCAGTGACTGAAGTAATGTTGCAGTTAATACTTGTCAATCATAATACATTAAACTGAACATTTCACATGAAATGTAGTAACATGTCCTAACATTTGACAGTAATAATAACAGCAACAAAGTTTTTATTAACATTTTATGATTTCTGAATTTTGCTACAAACAGACTTTGAGGAAAGTCACTGAAGAATGGCTAATATGAAAGAACATGAGAGACAATGTCGTAATTTTCTTCATTTTTCAGAATTTTCAGATTTATGATTTTATTTGACAAACATTACATAAATATGAATTGAAATTATATTTTTTTAATTCCTCAAATGAACAGCAGTTGCAAGAAAAAGGAGAGAAAGGAGTTAAATATATTGTACTGTATTCATATTTATTTTTATAAAAATATTTCAATTATATTCTCTTTTAAAGATGGCTTGTGACTAATAACCATGGGAAATCTCTTCCTAAATTCAGCCCACTAAGAGTTAGGCACCTAATCTAAGGTTGGTGTCTGTAAAGGCTGTGACCTGTCACTCTGATTTTTTCAGCCTTCTGATGTTTTACATTTCTGTACTAGATTTTCTCACACATTGTAACATAAACAAAGAGTGATGTTTTGTATACTGTGCATTCCTTCCCAGGGGAAGGACAAATTGATAGACTTCTAGGTTGACTGGTGAAGTCAGAGGTGTCAACCTGGTCCTCCAATCCCTGATCAAACTCCAAACCCTATTTAAACCCTAATCCCAAATAAATGTTCTTCTTTTTTGCTCGCACAACTGAACAGTGTAAGTGTAGTTCTTTGTGTCCATCTAGTGACAGTGACCACTCCATAAATTTTAGATGCTTATGCTACATGTGCATTTTAGGTTGTGTTGGAAATTCCTCTGCAAAGTTTAATGAAATAATTCTGTCCCTACTCTCTTAGGATACGTAAGTATTGTTGCAATACAACTTGAAATAAGAGCTGTTAAAGAAACATGCATTCAGTCTGTATAGCTTGAATTCTTTGGTCAAATTGGCTGAACTTTGTTTAGTCATGCTGTGTGGGATTTGTCTGACAACATGTAAACATGTGCAATAACTATCTAAGGAAGTTTAGCTCACTTTCCTCTGAAGCTTATGCCACTACTCTTCATTCTACCATGAAAGCTTGGTTTAAACTGAGAAATCTAATTTTCAGACATGAAAATCTACATGAAATAATTCTTGGCAAAAATGTTGAAGAACATGACAAATATATATTGCAAAAATCTTTGAAGGATTTGCCCAGTATTACCCTGAATTTTACCATTTAATCAGACTTAACTAATAGCTGTGTTAGTAAAACATTAGTGTCTCGTATGTCAACATAATTGACATATTGGCATTGTCTTTAAAATCTGGTATTGCATAGTTATTCTTGATAAGCCTGAAATGGTTGTTCATATCTATTCAACTAGCACATTAATATGAGCACCAGTCAGAAGCATATAAAATAGTTGCATCAGGGAATTCAGAAGACACAGATATAGATTGCAGAGGTCGAATCCTGTGATCACAGTTGTTACGAAAAATTCTGTTATTACTCTTGGTTATGGCTGTGGCATATTCTTAAGGTGAAGAACATCTCAGTTTGCCCTCACTAAAGTGTTACAATCACTGAGATGCCCATCAGCTCTTTGATCACTGAGGAAAGATATAGCTGACTCTTGAAGTCATCTGTCAAGCAATCCCTAGAATTGTGAAAAGAATGCCTAAAGGGAAAGCTTTAGATTGAACATATGAAAAAAAAATCTTTCCATTCTCTAATTCAGTTTTTAATTTTATTATGGATAGTATTAGGAAAATTATTTTGATCTATTTTTTTTCTCATTAATAACAGGAGAGACACTTTTGTAATCTTGAACTTGTGTTTCAACAATTATTTGTCTGTACACAATCAAGAACACTAAACCAAAATAAATGGAAATCCTGTTTCAGTATCTAAACACATCTGTGTTAGCAGCATTCTTATGACTGAAATATTAAAATCAGGAATGTTATAGATAGCATTGGCAGTTAAAACTGAATTAGGACAAGGGTAGTGAGAGTGCATTTTGTCAAGGAAGGTTTTATTGTTTGGACTCCATTAACAAAATGTATAGCAGTAAGTCCCCAAAACACATTAGAGAGGAGGCTAACCAGTGCATGAAACAGTAATTTACTGATTTTCATCTGAGAAACAAAACCTGTGGTGTTCAAATCTGTGATGCTCAAACTTCGGATATAAAATATCTACAGTATTTAAAAGTTGAAGAGAAAAAGTTGTTTTCCTCTGAAGGTCCTTTATCCAATACAGGAGAGAACTCTGGTATATCTCACAAAGTTTTTTGGTGAAAGGAAAAGGCCAGCTTTACAAAAGTGAACCTTATGAATTTGAAAACTATGTAAGTTTAGATGAAAAAGATATGAGCAGAAATGTACTACAACAATTCGTAAATATTTAAGACATTTCCAAGCTAATCAATATCTGGAATTGCTAACTTTAGTGTAAAAATAAATAGTAAAAACACACGAGCAAAAAAATCTATACTTTCTGTGAAGCAAATGGAAAGAGGCTATAAAATATAAATGACACCTCTTTCCCCCAACATAGAGACATTCAGCATATGCAGACAGAAAAACATGAATGTTTTATAAATAAATAATAATCCAGAAGCTAGAGGAGAATGTGAATATGGAAAGAAATAAGAAAATGCAGTAAGAATTTTCCAGGACTTAATTAAATAATGCTACATTATTTAATTTAACACAACTATAATTCCTGAAATGCATACTAAAATATTTGAAAATAATAATACTATTTATAAAAGCATAAATGTTAAATTTATTTTTTTAATTATTCAATTTTTTAAAAATTATTGACTAATAGTGTGGTGAGTTGAACTTGACGGGCTCACAGAGCCCAGGCCAGCTGCTTTTTCTAGTCCCTTTCTTCAAGGGTGGTGGGGAATAAGATGCAAAAGGTTGTGGGTCAAAATAATTCATCTTCAAACTTACCACCACAGGCAAAACAGAAAAAGCTTGGGGAAAAGTGGCTTAATTTATTGCCAGTTAAAAGTAGAATTGGATAGTGACAAACAAAGTGAGAAATAAAAGCACCCTCTTTTCTTCACCATCTCAACTTCATTCCTTGCTTCCTGACTCTTCTGTCTCCCCAGCCCTTACCTCCAGCAGAGAATGGATGGCTGTGGTCAGTCTGTACAAGGATCTTTTCTGCAGCTCCCTCCTCCTCACACTTGTGTCTCCTTTGCAAAGCAGGCTGGCATCAGTCCCTGCCTTCGTCTCCCAAATGTTACCCCTACAGCCCTCAACAGACAGGACTTGACACATGAACCCAATACACAGTCAAAGGTGGCAGTGTCACATGTATGAATGAATGAATGGCTGTGAAAAAGCAGGGGGCAGCCTCTAGGTTGCTACCTGGAACCTGGGCACAGGACCAGTGGGTCTAGTCGTTAATTGTCAATTTAGCATGTATCAAAAATTTTCTTATTTTTTAACCACTAAATAAATTCATATCTGGCTACACAGTTGGCAGTTTGGACATATGTATGATGAGTATACCACAGATTTAACACAGTTTCCTCTAAGCAAAGCAATTTACTGCTACTCTTGCATTGCTATTGCAATTGCATTAGTATTGCAATTGAATGATATGTATTGCATATATCCTAAGAGGTAAAAGAAAATGGAGGTTGGCAGGTTGAAATAATGACTTGATAGTAAAGGAAATAAAGGTTGTTAATTTCCTCTTAGCACTCCATTTCCATCACTCATGGTGTCTCCTTCACTTGAAAATAGGAGTCTTTAAGATACACAGAAAAAGACAAGCTGGACATATCAGGCCATTTAGGTATCTTTCAGCATAGAACAAAAATACAAGCTCTCACATCCATTTACTGGTTTCTCTGGCACATGTTTTTACCTATAGATATTTTTCATAGTGTTTTTAAGACATATATAATTACATATGCTAAAACAGAACTGCAGAATGACTTTTACATCTTCATGTTGTTTATGAAATATATATAAATGCCAGTAAAGTAATTGAATTTGGCACAACTGTCTTAAAAGTACATTTGAAAAGAATTTTAACTTCAGAATCTTTTTTTTCAGGATTTTTATTCAGTGCTTGACATGGATTGGAGGAATAAGAATACTGCTCCTCTTAAAGCTTTAAATATAATGCATTGATTTTTGTCACCTTTCATACAGCTGAGTATTTCCCTACACATAGAAGAGTCTCACAGGAACTGATGCAACTGTTTTCAGCTAACTATAGCCTATGTTATGCCACGAAAAACAAGGTCTACCACTCTAGGAATAACTTTACCCTGTTTCTGTTACACAAATTTGAGACAGCTCCTTGACTGCTGCAGTACTGTATACTGTCAAGTGATGTGTAGATTTCGTTTGAAGTGGAGAATTTATTAGCCAAGATAAATAGTAAAGCAATGAGGAGCTCTGCCAGACTGAATATTGGACTGTCAAACACCAGTATTCAGTCCTCTTTATTTATTCACTTAATTTGTGTTTTACTAATTTTGGCTATAAAGATTGGCAGCACTAGGAAAAACTGAAATTAAAATGGCATGTATAGAAGAAGGAAACAAGTAATTAGGGGAATAAAAGGAGGTCACAGAACTTCCTGAAATTTCCAGAACCTGCTATATTGAATAACTGGAAAGGAATACTATCTTTTTCAGAGAGTGTGAGATAATAGCATACTAAAATAAGATAATAGTATACTAAAAGAACACAACATACATATTTGAGCATTTTATATGCTTACTCTATAACAGAGAAGTAGTCATGATAATAGTATTCAAGTAGATTAAAGGCTGCTGTGAATGTGAGGGGGATAAATTGTTTTCCAAGTCTCTTGTAAATAACTTGTAAAATGGACTTACATTGAGAGACTCAGAAATGAAAAATACAAACATACAAACAAAAGCACAAACAACAGAAATCTCATGCACACACAAAAAGAGCCAACCTAAAATCTACCAAACAGGAAAAAGCCTAGCAAACTTCCTAAGTCAAGCTGATAACTACTTCCTATCCTAAATAACAGCTAACTACAGCTTCAGGGTATGAAATCCCATCCTCCCAGATTGCTCTCTCAATTTACTGTTGTTTATACTTTTTGGGCTAGAAGCTGCAGGCTTCTTGGTTCTTGGGCTGGAAAAAGATTGTTTTGTCTAACTAAACTGTGAAGAGAACTCCTAAACACTTTATATGAAATTCGGAGTTATATACTAATGCATTACAGAATCTGGAAAATATGAAAGTTAAAACTTAAGGCATCATAAGTGTGGACTAATTTTTACATACTCTCTTGAATTTAAATCCTGAATGTGTTTCAGCTTCACTAGATACATAAAGCTTTTATTCTTCTGTTTGTTTTTCATTTTATATTCTTGCTGTCATGACCACCTGAAACTTCGATGTGGGAAAAAAGAGTTTTTATTTCCTGTATTTTCCATCATCTTACATACCATTAAAAATGCTTTTACCCCTTGTTTTTTTGTTCTCTGGCATTTTAAGTATAAATTCCAAGTAATTTGTTTTTAAAGTAATTAATCTGCCAAATTAAGCATAGATAAACAGGAACTTTAGCTATAAAACCTCCTCTCTCTTTCTGAAATCTGTTTTAGAGAAATCAAAGTGTGAGTTGTGGTATTTAATGATGTACTAAACCAAGATGTTGTTTCAAAGGAACAGTCTGGGATTTTTTTGTAACATGTAAAACCAATACCCCCCAGATAATTACCTGAGTGAAAAAAAAACCAAAAAAAACCCCACAAACAAACAAACAAAAAACCCCCAACAAAACTGACCATGAGGAAAATAAAAATAAAATTCTACAGTTTTATCCATGTGTTTATTCATGGACTGCTTTCACACTGATGCGATGCTCACTAAATATCACTTTATTCTTATAATAGCATCAAGGCCTTCCTTAATATTCTCTAACAGCATTGAGGCCTTCTACTTGACTTTTAGCAATCTTCAATGAACAAATTCCACATTTTCTCTAAAAACTTGCTCTAACACTTGATCACTTCCATGGTGAGACAGATTTTCTATACAGTCAGAATTTCCCAGGATTTTTAGATTTGTGTTCATTATCTCTCATACTTCTACTGTCCACCTTGAAGAAAAGTCTACCTGTAATTACTATGATGTTCCATTAGGTAACTGCTGAAAGAAAAAAAAAAAAAAATTCCCCCTTGATCTTCTAAAGGTAGAAAACCCCTTAGTTTTCTCAAGTGTTAAAACTTCCCAGTCTGACCATTCCCAAGGCTCTGGCAGTCACACTTCGAAGCGTATAAGTTTCATAGGTCATTTTGAGATGCTTTGCTTATCTAATTCTCATCAGGACAGGCTTAAAATGAGAGAAAAGCACAAAGGATATCTATATTTAGTCACCAAGGAAAATTCAATTTTAAAAACCTGAATTTCTGTAATGAAAGGATATTTTGCAATATATCTCCTCTACATTCAGCATACGTTTTGGAAATCTCAGATGCAAACAAAAAGAAATATATGTAGGAAATCCAGAACTGATTTTTAAGCCAAAAAAAATATTTTATTATCAAGTAATACTGTCTGTGATTTATTATAGTTAATCTTTTCTTTTTCCTCTGACCATGATCATAAGCCTATAATCATTGCCTGAGTATTCATTTTTATGTCGGAGACAGTGGCACTAAGACAAGAACCCTGTTGCTTTATTCTTTAATTTTTCTAGAAGTTTTAGAAGAGACAAGTTGTCCCTCTGGATATGTGTCTGTTGCAAAAGCTCAGCATAAATGGTCAAAGACAGTGTTTTGTTTGCTTGGGGAAAAAAAAATATTGTTGAAACTATTGCACTATTTCTGCCATCATGGAACAAACAAGTAACACAACTAGAAATCCTGTACAAGTAGGTGCCTAATTGTACCACAAAACAGGGCTATAATCCATTTCCAGATTCCTAGATGCATCAAAGAAATATAAGTAATTAAATAAATATTAAAATAATCATTTTACTGAAGTGTTTAGTTTCATTTTTTCCAACTTTCTGCTAATTCATTAGTTCTGTGGATGTTGCTCCACAAAATCTGAAATGACCTTTTTCAGTCCTA
Organism: Illadopsis cleaveri; assembly: GCA_013399915.1. Classification (NCBI taxonomy): domain Eukaryota; kingdom Metazoa; phylum Chordata; class Aves; order Passeriformes; family Timaliidae; genus Illadopsis; species Illadopsis cleaveri. The sequence goes on from VXBB01020857.1 coordinate 239,843, forward strand.
GCTTGAATTAGTGTATTAACAGCAGTAATTCTGCAGTCCCAAGACTGATGATGCTGTAATTTTCCAGCCTAATCATACTGAACTTCAAACATATTCAAAGCAATTCTATTGAAGTTACTGTCTCAGAAGTGTTTTTGCAATGTGTGAGTTACACATGAGGACACAACCGTTAGACAAGTGCTTGTCAAGCTCATTGGAAATGAAATAAAGGAAGATGCTTCCCTAAGGTGGCAGCTCATGTGAACCCTGCCCCAGTCTTTCATCATATTTAGACCTCACATGAGTATAAATGAGGAAAAAAAAATCTAAGCAAAATCTAACCTTTTAAAGTCATCGTTAGCAGCTCACGCGAGCTATTAAACTTGAGAAGCAACGAGTAGTTAAAATCCATGCCTCCATCCATTCACACAACTCACACACCTCCATGAACAGCTGCCATCATGCTGAAGGGCCAAGACAACATTGAAACTCTTGCCTGTCTCCCAGTATTTGGAGAAATTAACAAGCTGAAGTAAATGATTAGACCTGGTGCTGCCACTTTTAATGTCATGTGTGTGTTATTTACAGACCATGTGTATATGGGTGAGATAGAGAAATCATTAACAACCTTCTATACCCATCTCAAGCACACCTTAGTTTTTATGTCACAGAGTAGGCTAGATCTCTTCTTGAGGTTACCTCACTCTATACTGCCTTGTGTCAACAGAAAACACCATAATACCTCCATAATGTTAGTCATTATGGATGATAGAATTGCTGAAATCAGGAGTGCTCTGGAAACTATATAGTCCAACCCACCTAACCCAAGATGGGTCATTCAAGTTTTCAAACCCCCTCACTGTCTACTTCTGAAATCTGTACTTCATCAGATAACTTTAGTATTATTCTATGAAAAGCCTTAATAAAATAAAAAATAACATTCAATGCTCTCGCATCACACACAGAACCAATCAACTCATCAGAGAGGGCTATGCCATAGGCTAAGCATGATTTCTAACTCATAAATTCTTGCTGTTAACTCCCATTCTCTTCTTGTCCTATATATCCCTGAAATCAATGTGAAATTCCGCAGGTGAAGTTCTTTAGTTCTTCATTCTTTCTCCCCTTGGAGATAATAATGACATTTGCCTTCTTGCAGTCTTCAGGAACCTCTTCTAATCAACATGACTTTTCAAAGGTAATCAATCAGGGGTCTTCTCAGTCCTGTGTTGGAAGGCCATTCCCTGGGGGTGATAAAGTCCCACCTGACCCTGAATTTTTTCAGTGCTTCCTCCAGCTGTATTGCAAATGATACACGTATGTCTATGGAGCCTGGTGAGATTCATTGCAGGGTACTAAAAGAGCTGCCTGGTCTTATTGCAGGAACTCTCTCCACTATTACAGTGGTTTTGGGAGTCTGGAGAGTTCCCAGCCAAATGGTAGCCACCAAATATGGTTTCATTTTTCAAGAAGGGATTGTATGATTTTGTGAAGACCAAGGTGAAGGAGGCATTGAGTACCTTGACCTTTTCTATATTTTCTGCCACAAGTTTACTTGTTACAAGTAAACATCTGGACCAAAAATTTCCCTATCCTTTTTTTTCCCTTCTGATCATAGTAACATGTAATTATAGAATCATATAGCTTTGAAAAGACCTTTAAAATAACCAATTCCAAATGTAAATCTAGCTCTGCCAAGTACACCACTGAACCATGTTCCTAACATCACTAATGATTTCATAACCCCTGTCTCCTATACTATCTCCTCTATTTCTGAAAGCCAGACCTATTCAGATCAAGTTGTTCACACCTGAGTCTGGTCAAGTTTTGACTGTCTCCAAAATGAAGATTCCACAACCTCTAAACATCCTTTACTAATTAATTTTCCTGTAACATTTATGGGCATTTTCATACATTTTATTGCAGCTTCTGACCACTGACTTTCATCCTTTTGCTGTGTATCTCTGAGACAATCTGTCTTCTAAGTTTTAACTATAAGTTGTGTTCAGTATGATGTAAACAATTTATCTAGAATTTACCTTACTTTTTTGCACAGCAACTCTTTTTTCAGCTCCAGATGCAGTTTTGTACAGTCCTCTAAGACCTTCTAGCCGTCAATACTATATTTAAATAACTTAATATTTTTTTCCAAACTCACAGATATAACCTCTTAGCTTTGTCCTGGCTAATAATGAAGATACTGAAAAAAATTGATCATACCAGTCATCCTGAGAGATCTTTCTATTGATCTTTCTCTATTATGAAAATTCACCATCACAATTTTTTTTTTTCAATTCCTTAATGAATTATTCTAGTAAGTCTGACTGTCATGCCCCCTTATGCTTAGGTGCAACAGACACAGCTTGCCCTGAGGGCTCTGGTGTTGTTGGCCCAAGGGTCCCAGGGACACAGGCAGGGCTCTGTACCTGGAGTAATAGAGCTGTATATATGCTTCCTTTCTTCATGTAAAAAGATTTTGGCTACATCAAATCCAAGTACTCTTCCATGCCTGTTGGTTTTCCTTCTGTTTCTACTGAAAATAGTCCTGCATGATATTTCTATTCAGGTTGGTTCTCTTCTAGTTAATGTGAACCACATCTGTCTCATACAATTTCTTTAGGTTTTGCATATTCAGCCAGCATTATTACACAAGCTGTTGACAAGAGACTTGGACTCCCTGCTGGTCAGAACCCTAGCAGATTCTGAATTTCACCCCTAAATTTCCCACCCATGCTTCCCTACTCTATTGTTGCCAGCATGGGTTAGGACTAATAGTTCTGCCTTTCAACATCAAATAGGTTTATTTGATCATGTTTAGTGCCACAAAATCAGCAGTCAACTTGAGTAATTACCAAAATTACTGCTACAGACACCTTCTTCTGCCACCCCTGAAGATGCTCTGTTCCTTTGCTCTACAATATCTCTTGTGTAAGTTAATAACAAACTGGTCTTGAAGGCTACTTAATACTCAGATTCAGACATACCTAAAAGTATGAAGAGTGCAGGGTGAAGTGAATTTATACTCTTAGAGATTCCCACACCCAATGCAAACTAACCATTTATTACACTCTCTCATGGTTGCATGGTAAAAATTCAAAATTCACCAAATTTAACAGCTTCCAGAAGTCAACTTCAGATCTTCCTCTGGCTCTCCCCATGCAAAATTGTCATGAAAACTTCACTGTGTCTTTTTGTTACTCACTACTTTCTTTAAATTGCTGAAGGAAAAAANTTTTAGCCTTTTACTCCCACTGCCAAGACAAAAATATCTAATTAAGTCCCATTTTTTCATATTTTCAACTCTGACCTAAAGGATATTTGAGGGAGATATTAATGAGAACTAACATAAATAAATTAGATTTTCCAGAACAGGAACAAGACTGTAGTTAGATGACAGCTGTAAAGGATTTTAAGCAAGCATGGGTGTAAAGACCATTTTTGTAGTAAGAAATCTGAATTCAGGTTAGTGCTCTATTTTCTCTTTTTTCACAGTTTAGCCAGTTTCTCTCTTGATTAGACATCTTGTCTACAGCGCATTTCAGACACAATACTCACAATGTTTCTACTTACATCTTCCCACTCAAGCCCTTCTGTTATTGAATTTATGGGCCATGTTATCTTTTGGTGTCTGCTCAGTAGAGTTAAACACAGTGTTATTTACCAAAGGTTCAAGTCATCAGCCCGGTAGAAGAGAATTAGAATATATAAATTCTGATGATTTTACTAGAAAAAAACAGATGCAACAGATGCACTACTGGAGATAATAAATTTCCTGTTAAATCTCAGAGGATAATAATAACAACAAATCTGACAACAGAAAATTGAGTGCAAGAAGAGATGAAGCTCAGAGAAGGAAAAGGAAGGAATTTGGTCATGCAGGGGTGGGAAGATAGTCAGAAGTGTGAACAATAATAGCTTATTGCAAGGAACTGGAATGCGAAAAGTAATCAGTTTGTGAGCTGTATAACAATTTAAAAAAAAAAACTAAACAAAACCCCCACAACTATTATAAGTTTGTTTAATATGCACATTCACTAAAAAATCTTGTTGAAATTACAAATAAACTATATTTGCAAAACCTAGATTTGATCAGCCTTGTGTTCTGGGATCCAAATAGTACATCTCAGTGTTCTATGTCAGACATATTTTTATCATAAAATCACTAATGTGAGGCTATCTGAATATAAATATTTCAAGAAAATGCTCTTCACTCTGATAATTTGAAGTCAAACTAGTGCTAATCTGTCCAATTTCATCATTCTGTGTTTAAATACATCTAAATGTCAGCTGTGGAACATTCAGCACCTCTTAAGTGTTCTCATCTTATGATTATTTCCTTTTTGTGGGTTTCCTTATAGCATTACTTCTAAATCTAACTTAAGTTGTTATGCTAATTTGTGCTAATTTATGCTAACTAGCGCAACCTTAGACCTGTGCAAAATTATCAAACACATATGAGGATCCCAGCTGAAACAAAGTGTTTCAGCATTCTTTTGATCTGTACTAGGATACTCAGTATCTGATAAATTATTGCAGTTCTTCTGTGAAAATCATCCTGAAATGTAATGCGGCTCCAAAGAACATAGCTTCAAGCTCATAATATATTTACGTATGTGCTTTATCTTGAACTATGATCCTTAAAATAAGAGTAATCTGGGTAGCTGTGAGCGAGCAGGGTAAACATATGTCTGAAAGGACGTGCTGACTCAGAATCTGTATGTAAGATCATGATCTGTAGCATCATGACTGCATAATCATACATAGACAACTCCTACATCAAAATATATCCTTGGTCAAATACTTATTTTTCTTTTCTCTTTATTATTTTTCCATTTTGAAGTGATTTCTGTGTGTTTATACTCAGTGCAATTCGCTTCCATCACCACCTAGTGTAACGACAAATGTCTTCAACTTAGTCCTCAAATGGCCTTTGTTAAAACTGCAGCGCAAACATCAATTGACATTTTGAAGGTCATGACCAATCCCACTTAAAAGTAAGATTGAATAAAAGTTCAATTTGTAATCCAAAAAACAAAAGTGCAGAGTTCACAAAATGTTATTAACAGCTACATTGTAGACATAATTAATTCTAGTATCTGAATCTCAGGACAAAGCTCATCTTGAGAAACCTGTATTTTATTTTATATGAGATATATTCACATTTTATATATTTTATTGCTGCATTTAGAAGTCAGGAATAAAAGTTCATGAGAGAAAATAGTGTTGTTTTCAGGTGTTGGTTTTCTTTTTTCAGTTCTTTCTTATCAGAACATATACAGCATCTACCTGTTAATTTTTGAAGTCCTTTCATAGTGGATTCTTTACAAGATATTTATTCCTTCATATACTGTCCCCTCCCTGTAATTTCAAAGTGTAATTTTCAAGGTGATGCATATGAAATAGCAATGGTAGAGGAGAATTTTAATAGGTATGGAGAAATAAGTCCACATTTAAATCACCTATTTAGTATGCACATATCTACCTATTGGATGCCCAAATTTATCAAGTATAATCTAGATTTTTTTTGTTGATACTTTAAAAAAATTGTAGTGTGTAATCCTAAACAGAAGGGAATGAAACCAAATTTGCTCTGATGGTGTTCAAAACCTCCGTACTACAGTATGTATTGGGAAACAAAAATTTGTAACAGATATTTATATTATTCACAAAATGAGACAGAAGGAAATCTGTTCCCTATGTTTGTAGTTTCTTAAAACTACAGTCTCTTCCCTGCTGGTCTTCATTATGAATTACATTTACTACTGTTAGAACAAGAGACAATACTAGAATGAGACCATAGTACCAACAGAAATATCAGAAAGAAACTTGCAAGCATAAGCTGTGTTTTTGAGGGTTTCTCTGTTTTCCTTCAAAGTACCTTATATTCTCATCCAGGAGATGCTGAGAAGCAAAGAATTACATAATTCTAAATTCTATTAACCCATCTCATCAGCAGCAAGTATAGATACTATATGGCAGAAGATCTTTTATTGTCTTTTACAATAACAAGTATTACTGTATTTCTATGTATTTCTGTTGTCCAGTGCTTCAATGAAAAAAAAACAGTATATCACCTATGTTTGCTTGTTTGCTGTTATTCTGCCATTTTCCCCATCTTTACTTTTCCTTATATTAGTTTATTAACTGCAATCTTGAGCAAGTTAGAGATTTGATAAATGTTCCCATTCTCATTTTCTGTTCATCTACAATTTACCTCTGTCTCGGTACTTCTACCATTGGTATATTCTGCTTGTGGAGTCTTGACACTCTTCAAGATTTCTGGTTGCCTGATTCTACTTGTGCTGTCACTAATCTCTTTCTGCAAATATGCTTCATCTTTCTGAAAATTTTAAAGGATGCAACGGCTCCACTGCTGAAATTTTATCTTGCAGCAAATCCTGCTCCAAATGTAATTTATATGTTACATAAATATAGGAAACTATAGAAATAAATTTGAGAGACATATTTTTGGTGTTTCAATTATTAATTAATTTTATTTTGTGGGCTAAAATGCTTAATGCAAAATATTAAATAAAATAATTAATTTTAAAAAGTATTTAAGAATGTAATATGTAGTTCCAAATTTAATTTTCAAAAAATTACTCTCCATTGTTTGGATAATCTTTTTGATCATGCATTAAATATTGAAGTATCAAATTCAAATGAAAATAGTGCAGGAAAGAGAAATGTCCTATTCTAAATAAAAGAGACTCAGAAAGAATGATGTATGAAGTTTAATTTATGGCCAGATTAAAAAAAAAATCCAAACCCAAAAGCCAACCAAAACAAACAAACAAACAAACAAAAAAATACAACAAAAGAGCTGGCATCCTACACTTTATTGTACAGCAGGGAGGCTGTAATACAAAAGGCAGCATTAGTTCCAGAATGGAGGCAAACAGGTAAGAATGTACCTAGTATTTCTTTTATGGTTTATGTTTGCACAAGGCATATTTTCTAGGCAGGGTTTTTTAATAATGCCAGTATTTTTTTGAAGTTTGGTATATTTTTGAAAACAGACACTTCTTCAGCTAGAGTGGATTTAAGAATAAAGAAAAGAGAAAAACCCACAAAAAATGTTAATTGATAATATGCAGACAAAATGGAAAAATAATATCAAATGGATTATTTTAAAATATAAAGTTAGGGCTATGTAAAATTTGGTTAATTCTGAATCTGTATTTAGGTTGAATGCCCACGTAAAACTTGTTTTTAGATTTCTCAATTCACTTTTGAACCTGGTTCCTTAGTATCTAGGGCATTGATTGTACAGGAAGACACCCAAAAATATTCTGCAACACATGTTGAATTACAAACACTTTACAGAAGTAGTGGGAGGTATTGTAACTCAAGTAGTATTGAGGACCTTGTGAAGCCATCTGGCCAGTTAGAATTAAAAGGGAGGAAATGATGGATAGTTGATCCCTTACCCACAAATGCACTCTTTATCTCTAACCCAGTTCAACAATAATTTAAACTAGATTTAGGATGCTATGAAAGTTATGAAAAGGAATGTGACACAAGAAATTACTGCAATCTGCAGTGGACAACCAGACATCTGTGATTAAAAAAAGTGACCACTTTTTCACAGTCCTTCACAGGTTACACAAAGAATGATTGCTGTGGAAGGAGAATGCAGAGAAGAAATTAACAAGCTCTGCAGTCCTGGCCTAACATCATCTAAGAGTACCAGGACCCAGGAAGACACATTGGACCTCAGCTTTCTTTCTGGGGATGAGGAAGATGTAATCAACAGCTTCTTAACCATAAAGTGATACCTTTGTAATAGATGTGGAGTTAAACTGACCCACTGTATTTTATAAAGTTACCCCACAGCTGACAGGTTGTACTACCATATCTGTGATTTGTATGTGTGTTATGGTAAGTCAGAACACTTATTTGTTGCTGCTGTAGGATTCCTTTGACCAGTTTCGGAAGACAGTAACTAGAGAGTGCACACAAAATATTTTCCCAGTCTATTGATTCTGCAAGTGGCATCATTCCTCCTGCAGTATGAGCAGGAGAGATCTTGTATGCTCTAGCAGGAGTGATAAAAGGAAGGTCTTTGGAGACACTGAGGAAGGGGAGGGTGTCATATCTTTTCCAGAGTGTTGACACCCTTGTAGGTGGCATGCTGAAAGAATAATTAGAGTATAATGTTTACAATTTGTCATGATATGTAAAAAATACTCCTATCTTTATCCTCTTTGTTTTCAAGGTTATTACTGAACAAAGAGTAAACAGGCATGAACAGAGGCAAATTAAGTAAATCTTCAAAATTACAAAAGTTAAATCTCTAGAGTGTTCAAAAGCTGTCTCTAGTATGAAGAATGTATACAATGTATACTAATGTATACAATCAAAGTGAGTGAAAAAATTTACTCTGAGATATAGTTAGATCAAAAAATACAACTATGTACCGTGTATGAGAAGCTGAAATGTCAAAGGCTCATGACTCAAACAATTGGCTGTTTGAAAAGGAGCAAGTACTTTGCTGAGGCCAGGTTTGCACTCCCAAACTGAAGGGGAGGAGGAGAGGTTTGGCTGTGTGGTGGTGAAAGTTTCTGATCCACATGAAATAAAGGGGGTGAGCACCCACTACCAGAGGATGAGCATGACAAACTCACTTTTTATATATAAAATGATTGAGCCCTGCAATTATTGTGTACTTGATAAACTGCAACTAATGTCTTAAGCTGTTTTCTGGACAGATAAAGATCAATAAGATGCAGATCCTGCAGAGGTGGTGTGATGTTCTATCATGCCACTTCCCCTCTGATAGGCACCACTGGCTCAACTGAAGTGAGAGAAGCAAACAGCAGTCATGTCATTAAAATGGTCCATAAACCATCAGAGATCCCTAAAGCACTCCCAGGATTATTTCCACTACAGAACTTTGCACAATCCACAGTGTTGTAAAAGGCAGTGTGAAAGTTTGCCTACTCAGGGGGGTACCTAGGCATCCCCACCCAAATCTGAATGTAGGTCAAGCCATTGAACTTTGTGTTTCGTGGGCTTCTCCCACCCCCAATGGATAAAGTCTGCACCCATCACTTCAATCAATGGACATCAAAATTCTCACATTCGAGTCTCATCACTGCATCCATGGGTGGTGATACCCTTCCTCTCCACTATCTACTCTTATCCTTTCTTTCTTTTCCTTATATATTTTCTTAAGGAATATTTCAATGCTTTTATTTTGCTATATTTCTATAGATAATAACTAAAACAATCACATATCTCTTTCCATTTCAATCAAATAGTTCTGAAATAAACCTGCCATCTATACATACGTAAAAATACAGGTCTGTCAGTGTTGTTTCACTCTATTTTTCCCCAAGTGATCTATTAACAAGAACTTCAGTTTCCCTTGCCCTCAGGTGCAGGTTGTAACACCATGTAGATTGTTAAGAAACAATTCCAATACATAATTCACACAGAAGTTATAAGTATGGAGGCCCAGAATGAATATCATCTCACAAAATGATTGTGAAATTAAATTTCTGTAGAATCTCCATTCCTCAGGCTGCTCAGAACACAACTTTACAAGACCTAGAGCAACCTCATCTAGCTCTGAAGTTAGATACATATCAAGTAGGAAGTTAAGCTGGAAAAATTAACGGGTTTCCCTGCAAACATTTTTTTTCCATTTTTCTACAGGAGTACAGAACACACTCATTCCAAAAGAACTTGTATGGGGATCCATGTATTAAAAAAAGCCCAAAAAACAATAAGAACAAAAGCATTGCCTGATTTTATTTATTGCCTTTATTTTATTTATTTATTTATTTGATTGTTTTCTTTGCAAATGTATTTCTTGTGTGGGATGGGGACTGTAGTTTTCTCAGAAACAGAAAAAGATGATGATATCATATGCATATTGAATTTGTGATATCAAGAGCCATCAGAGGAGAAAAGGTTAAAAAAAAAAAAAAGGAGTGGAACAAAACAAAAAGCATGAAAATAGAAGACAAAGCTCTAACAATCAGTAGACTTGTGAATTCTTCTAATTTTATTTCAGGGCTAAGTATATGCACTGGGAACACATTGTTAGTATCTATCTTGTACAAACGTCTTCTTATTGCTGTTGTGTAGTAAGTCAAGATTTATATTTTGAAGTGTTCATTTACAATCCTTTCTACCCACTCTAAGTACCTTTAAAAATGCATCATCTGAGACAAATGATCAAGAGCTCATTGAAAAATTGTTGCACATTTATAACTGACTGTGACTTTATTACAAGTCACAGACCATACATTACTTGAAATCTCATCAGTACAGCAGCATGCCAAGGAAAACAATTTATATCATGGTGCAAGTTAGGGTTTTTATGGTTGTTGGGGTTTGGAGGTGTTTTGGTGGTTTTTTTGGGGGGTTATGTTTGTTTGTTTGTTTGTTTGGGAGGGTTGGTTTTGGTTTGGGTTTTTTAATGTGTGGGGGGAGGGTGTTTGTTTTTTGCTTTTTTTCCCTACAAGGTGCCTTCCTGGTAATGATGATCTTCCTGACATCTCTGTGGCTACAGTTCTGCACAGGCTGCTTAATGAATTTTGCAGCTATCAGAAACCCCTGACTTCATATACTGTACAGACTTGGAACTTTTACAGCAATACACACACAGTTTATGGGATTTTACTTGATACATAATCTCTCTATATATATCACTGGCAATAAGTAGCAACTATCTGTCTCAACAGTCTATATCTCATTACTATTCATGATGGGCTGTCATTGACAACTGAACAGCTCTCCTTCAACAATATTATCTATAGTACAGGTTCTTTTTTCTGTCTAAACCTCTTTTCTAGAGTGCAGGTGTTTTTGCCACCTCTGAATCCAGCCTTATCCATTTTCAACCTCCACAGCATGGTTAGGACTGAATGCAAACTACGATGTATCCTTGTTTCCTTAAAAAGAGGAACTCAGGCTCCAAAAGGCATCTGATCTCCTCACTTAATGGTCAAGATCCCTGGGTTGTTTTGCAACATCTCTGCAGATAACAAGTTCAGAAAACCATAGATAAAGACCTTGAAGGGATTATTTCTGACTTTTGCAGGAGTTATTTCATATATTAATGTGACTTTGCTTGTGTCACTTCATGAGTTTCTCATCAGATGAGCAATAGCTCTGGTAATGTTAATGGAAGAACATGTAAAGCATGCAGCTCTTTACTCTCCTTACTAGTCCACTCTTTATAATTTTGGTTCAGTGATTCTGTAACTGCACATAGAATAGAATGAGAGATTTTGGGACAGCAAGACAAAAATCATGACAGGCATCTGAGGGTATGAAAATATTCTTATTTCTAATTAAAATCACTGAAATGTACACTCATGGACTAGTCACAGTAATTGTTTTGTCCTGATCACACATTATGAAATCACCATATGGGCGGTTCTGCTGAAAGCTTTTATTTCCATACCCTCCAGCTCTCAGAGTTAAGAAATAACACATAATGTTGAACAAGACTCCAACAGTGCCTTTATATTGGTTCTCAGCTTGGTTTTGTTTCTCGTGACATTATCATCAAAAAGGACAGTCCATACTACTTCTATCATGAACTAAATGTGGAGACTTAGATGTTTAGAAAACTTTCCCAGATACCTGCTGTATAAATTCACATTTGTTTTATTTCCATGTTCAATTTGTATTAATATAGATTTTATATACCCTTTAGCCGAAGGGCACTCACGTTCACGGAGAGGTTGCTGCTTTTTTCTTCCCTTTGGGGTCTCTGAAGGAGCTGTTGACTCCATGCAGCTGGCTTGCTAAAAGCTGAATAAACCCACACTCCAAAACATACAATCATGTTGGTAGCTTTTATTTAAACAAACAAGAAGATATTACACTAATAATCATTTCCTGAGGATGATATCATGTGTGTCTTGTTATTCTGTTCAATGCATATGGGTAGATTTTGTTCAGTTACATAAGGACTGAAGTAATTCACATTATTCTGGTTTTAGATGAATAAGAGGGTGGTGGGTTGACCCTGGCTGGGTGCCACATGCCCATCAAACCTGCACAATCACTCCTCTCTGCAGCTGAACAGGGGAAAAAAAATGTAATGAAAGGCTTGACAGTTGAGATAAGGACAGGGAGAGATCACTCATTACAATCATGGGTAAAACAGACTCAGCTTTTGGAAATTAATTTAATTAATAAGCAAAGAAATCAGAGTAGAGTAATGAGAAGTAATACAGAAGTTAAAAACATCTTCACCCCACCTCTCCCTCCCTCCCAGGCTCTACTGGACATCCTCCTGAGAGGCACAGGAGATGGGGAATGGGTGTTGCAGTCAGATCATGTTTCTTTTGCTGCTTCTTTCTCAAGGGGAGGAGTCCCTATTCCAGTGTCGAGTCCAGCGCTTCATGAACTTCTCCAGTGTGAGTCCTTTCCACAGGCTGCAGTTCCTCATGAACTCTTCCAGTCCCATGGGGTAACAAGTCCTATGAGGACACCTGCTCCAGTGTGGGCTTCTCTTTTTACAGGTCTCTGAGTCTTGACAGGTGCCTGCTAAAATATGGGCTTCCCACAGCATCACAGCCTTCTTTCCGTCATCCACCATGGTCCTCCACAGGCTGCATGGGGACAGCTGCCTCACCATGATCTTCTTCACAGGCTGCAGGGGAATCTCAGCACCTGGAGCCCTTCTTTCCCTTCCTTTCTCTCTGACCTTGCTGTCTGTCTGCTCTCACATATTCTCACTCTTGTCTGACCTCTATCATTTCTGTGCCATAATCTTTTTCATTTACCTTCTTAAATATGTTATCACAGAGGTAATACTACCATCTTTGATGGGCTTAGACTTGGCAAGCTTTGGGTCTGTCTTAAAACAGCTGGCATTGGCTGTCAGACTTGATGAAAGCTTCTTGTACAGAAGCCACTCTGACAAACCCCCACAACCTGCCCCACTAGCAAAACCTGGCCGTGAAACCCAATACACTGTGAAATCAGAATCCATCATTTTGTGTTCAGAAAAGCCTACTTTTTGTTCAATAGAAATTAATATTACAATAGAATTGCAAATTCCATGTCCTCTGTCAACATAAATCAGCACAGCTCCATAGGGTTGAATTGAATTATGCAAATTAACCCCACCTGACTGTTGTCCAATCTTCTGTTATAATTAAGACTGTAATATCAAATCTCTTGCAAGATATTGTTCAAATAATGGGGAACAGTAAGAAGTGGTGTATTTACTAATGTTAGGAAGCTATATACAGGCTTTTAAACAGAGACATTCAGAGATCTTTGAACAAAATATAGATCTCTAATTATAGCAGAATTTTAAATGAATGTGAAAATAATTATTTAATTAGCTTGCACATTCAATTATAGGTAATGAAGTATCCATATAGAAGATTAAAAAAATTATCTCTTCCTCCTTGCTTTATAATATTTTACTGTAAAAACATTGAAATGAAAATTGTGTTTTAAACAGATAGAGTCACACTGGGATATATACAAAACACAATGAAATATGGTTAATTTACATGAAGTTATATGAATAACTTCTGATGAATGTGTTGACAGGAAAAATATTCTTAGATGCTGGGAGGCAGATGCTGATTTTCTGAGAATTTATTTATACAAATATATTGTGATTATTATTTACTTTCCAGGTAATAATAAAAAATAAATTTCACAAGAGGATTGCAATTTACCTTTGAATATTTTCCATAATCCTTCATTGGTGGATCATGATATTAAAAAATATGAAGACAGATATTTCAACAACTGAAGGATCTAGTTTAAACCTGGAAGAGGCTGAATGGTCTAACAACGTCCAATAAGTTCCAAACCCTACTCATACAGCTAGAGAGTTCCTAATGCAAGGAAAAAAAGAAAAAGAACAACCAAAAAAATAAATCTCTATTTTTTGAACAAGTTTGAGAGCAATACGGAGAGAAATGATAGGTATGAGACCCCCAGCATATTGCTAATAGCAGCTGGAGCAGTGAAAATCACTGCTCTCAACAGTACACTTGCACAGAAACTTTCTTCAGGTAGTTATCTATGACTAAACAGGACATATGACCACTGATGTTAAGCATGGACCAAAATCAAATCTGACTTCACTGAAAGTTCTCTCTCCTGCTTCTGCCAGTAGTTAACAACCAGGCTTAAAAAACATCCTTCATTGCCCATTCCTTTTCATTTTCCATCAGCCAGTAATTTAGGCACTTCCTATTACAGAAGTTAATTAATAACTGCAGAAACCATTAATTTGTCTGACAATTCTTAAAACTGATCATATTCTTTATATTCACAACACCTTTTTGCATAAAAAGTTCCACAATTTAATGGGCCATTCACAATTCTGTATAAGTCTGTATCCCTCAAAAGTGGGAAATACTGTGCAGATAGTAGATACTTAATTTAAAACATTATTTCTTAAAATAAATCATCACAAATCATGTAATGATTCTTTTTCTTCTCAATATCTAGTTCTATCAATAACTTCCCCAGAGCATACATTTCACTGAAAAAGGGTGAGATAGTCTGTATTCTTTTGCTATTTGTTCTCATTCTGCAGAAGATCCATAAAAGTCAGGAGATAAAACACTCACCAAGAACTGCTAATAAGCCTACTCCTGTGATTTGCTACAAAGAAATTCAACCAAAATCTTTCAAAACCTGAAAAGAATCAGATGAGACCTAAGAAAATACAATATTGGCATGCAGTCTGCATATGTACAGATACAGAAATTCCTGTTCAGAAGTGACCATGCAGTTTAACAAAACCTGAAGTTCACATAATCCTCCTAGTCTCTAGATTATGCTGCAGTATTGTCTTTAGCCATATATTAACATCTATTTAGGTGTTATACTCCCTATAGTGCACACATCCATGACAGTTGTATTGAGAGCTCAGGGTAACTTCATGTGAGGGATAGCTGAAAGTCATATTGAGTCCCACAGATCCAAACAAATTTCTCTGAGACAAATCTTACATGCCACCTGAGAAAGACATTAGCCCCTGTGAAAGTATGATATAAACATGAGTTCTAAGTAGCATCCTACTATACTTGAATATTCTACATTCAAAACCACTGATGAATATAGAAAGTTAAATTTCAATGAGAAATAAACAAAAAAGAAACACAGAATAACTCCCTTAAAACTGCAGTATTTTCAAGAACTTTTTCTTATTTCAATTTTTTTTTTTCAGTAAACTCTTTGAGCTTCTCCAAAACACATTATTATTTCCAATACACCCATTCTGTACTTTTCTGGTGAGAAAAACATGACTTAGTGGGAGTCATATTCATATTACCCTGTGGATACAGAGTTACATCCCAATTCTTAATTTAAATTTAATTAAATTTAATTAATTTAAATTAAAATATAATTTTATACCGTTGCTTTTTTACTTCTTGCAATTAGATTTAATCAAAACTTTAATCCAGCAATTTATTTATTTGAGGTGGTAAGAAAGTGAGACAGATTGCTACCTCTTTTCCTGTTTGTCAATGCAGAACTCTAGAGTTCAGTTTCTGTATCAATAGGCTTTTACACTCATTTAATTTCTTATATTGATTTGTTACAATTTTTAATGTGTTATTATTTTTAAACACATTAAATATGGCACTTCTGTTTACTTTAAGTGACCCAACCCATTACATGTTGCTTGAGACCATAATCACACAAAACCTGAGCCAAGTCCTTAAGTCTTCATCTTTATAAACTTATTTTCCAATAACCACATCAATGTTTAGCCCTTGTGAAGAATTTTGTCACTTCTTTTGTCACTTTCAAAAGCATAGGTTTTAGTTAATGCAGAGTTGAAGATAATAACAGAGACAATTCATCTTAAAAGTGAAAACACTACAGTCCACTGAAGGTCATTAAATGTCAACATGTAACTTCACTCCTCTAAAACAAAAGGCAAGCAGCCCTTAGAGACTGGGTTTGCAAACATAGGGTGCAAAAAATACTATGATTTTTTGATTGCTTTTAAATGTTGTTGTTTTCTTCATTTTTCTCTCTTTACCTCTCATATATATTGATGTCTTTTTCACTTTCTATTTGTTACCTACAAAATCCATCTCTTTCAGTCTTTCCTCCACTCCCTCCTCTCCACAGCAAGGAGGAGTTTCAGCTCCATTTTCTCCTCTCTCATTTGGCAGTGTAGAAAGCAGTTAAGTCTCCTGTAGAATATTCTTCTTCAGACTGAACAAATCCAATTGTCTCCGCCTCTTCCCATATTTCATGGGGCCCTGTGGCAAGTGGCATACGCTGGGAGTGGCTGAAATTCAATCATAAGGGTTGAGACAGGAGTGAGATTGTAATTTAAGGCAAGAGACACACTAGTTGCTGTGTGTCACAGAGAATCTTTTAGGAAGAACTGACTGAGAGCAGCTACAATGGTGACAACCTGTTCAGGTGCTTCAAAAATCTGAATGGGCTGATCAGATATAGATATTTTCTGCACAACCCTTTAATTGACAGGATGTGGAGTAACTCGGAAAGACATCAAAGAGACCAGTATCACACACAGCAGAGACTTCTGCACTGGCCAACATGAGCTTTCTCTAAGACTGTGTTTCTTTTTTTTCCCTAAGGGAACAGGAGGTCATATATCACTTGCCAACATTAAATCTGTAAGGGAATGTGCATTGGTGTTCAAGTCCATTTACTCCCTGCACAGTCAATTTGTTATTAAACCACAAGAACGAATGTTGATATCAGAAGTGGGATACCATTATACTGATCAGATATCTGTAACACGGGGATGGATGAACATGAGGATCTGGAAGCTGAGGCCATGGCAGAAGCTGTCTCTGGGCTGTCTCTGGACGAGGGATATCTGTCATGATGTAGGGTTGCCCACAGATGCCTAATTTCCAAGTTTGGCCAGTGAGCTGCAGAGTTGTTAATGGCCTGAGGGCAGGCGAGAGAGATGGAGCTGCTACTCACTGGTGAGCCAGAGAATAAATAGGTGGATTTCTAGAGACTTAGTCAGGACATATATCATTGCAAATTATGCTCCATCATACAAAACAAAACAAAACAAACAAACCAAACCAAACCAATCCAAACCAAAACAACCTAAGCGGTGAAAGCTATTTGCCGTCTGTTTCTGATATAGTTTTATTTTGCCTTTTGAAATCATTTAGTAATCTAATTTGTTTGGTAGTTCAAAATTATAAATGTTAATAAATGAATACAAAAATCTTCCTATCTGGACTGTTGTGAATAGGTAAATTACATGAAAATATTGTGGAGTTTTTACATAAGAGCTTCTATTTTCCCTCAAATAAAATATATTTTCAGAATTTCTAATTTGCTTTAAAATACTTTGTTGTTGTTGTTGTTGCTCTTTGCTTTTTTTGTATCAAGAATTGGTGAAACAAGTCCTCACTAAAATTTTGTGTAAAGATGTGAGGATGAAAAAGATGAGATTCCTAAAATTTAATTTTATATACTGTAGTATATAGCATGCACTAAACCTCAAGAGGATATAGTGTTAGAATTTTATTTAGATAAGAACCTTATGTGAGGCAAGAGGATGTCCCTGTAACTCTAAGGCCGGCTGATTTCTGACCTTAAAAGCCACTTTGTAATCTCTTGCTTAAGAGGGTCTTGTCACACTTTGTGCCACACTTATGATGTGTGTGGAAAGTGGAAGACATCACTTTTTTGACTATTCAGGTATTCAAGATTTCTTTATAGCTATATTTATGATAAAACCATGGGACAGGACGAAAAAATTGCACATTGATTATATGGTTATGAGACCCATTTTATCCTAGACACACACACCACAAAAAAAACCGAAAACCAAAACAGTTCCCTACAAAACCCCCAAAAGCACCAACGAACACTTAATCTGTGATATTCTTAGTTCTTCCTCAACATGAAAGAGGAAGAACCAGATTGAAACTTATGTTGGTGTCCTGGCACCAGAGGTGCTTCGCTGGCTAGCTAGCTCTTTGCTAGCTTCAGAAGGTTTGATGGGTTTGAACCTCAGGCTGAAGCGTGGTTGGCAGCATGGAAGGAAAGAGTGGACTCTTCACGTGGGTTTCACCAGGCTTTATTCCACCCAGGGAGTTGCTCACGTGGAGAAGTGAGCTCTGGCCCTCTGTTCTCACCTTAAGTACCCAGGGCGTACCTCGAGCAGGGGAGAATTCAGAACCAATCCAGAACAGGGACACTTAACAGAACAATGAAGGAAGGTGTGTACCTGAGGACTCTGCCACATCACAGAGCATCTTCACTAGAGTCTTCCAGATCTTTACAAGGTGATTGACAAGGTCTATCACCAGGGAAATACCTTAGGGTTTTGGGGATGGGGGTGTCAGAACGAACCATTATGAACAAATAACAAAAACATACAAAATTATTGGAAAGCTCAAAATGCACGCTGCAACATCTCCTTTTCTTTTACCTAAAGCAAAGTGTCTTGTATTTGAGGACAGGGACTCCCAGACTCGAAATATGAGATTACGTCCCACTCCTGGTCAGTGGACCATTCTTCCATGGGAAAGGGAAAGGGCCAGTACCTTTCAGGAGGTAGGATTTCATNGGGAAAGGGAAAGGGCCAGTACCTTTCAGGAGGTAGGATTTCATCTTCATCTACCTCCATCAACATAAATTCTTCTGGCTCTTCTTCATCTTCAGGATCTGCAGGCATGGTGACTCGATTTATCACAGGGGGTGGAGTGTCATCAGGGATTAATTTACGAATCATTTTGCAAACCATACACTTAATAAAACAAAAGGCAATTAAAATTAAAACAATAACGAACAAAATCAACAGTCCAGCTTTGATCAGAAACCCAGCCCACCCAGGGAGTCCCCAGTCCAGTAACAGTTCATTCAGCCAGTTTTCCAAATCTTTTTCAGTCTTGCTGACCACGTTTGAGATGTTTTGATGAATGTTCTCAGCTTCAGGAGAGAGGTTCACTTTTGGCAGCAGAGCGGCTCGTCTATGGGCAAGTGTTTGAAACCTGGAACCCAAAATGTACATCGCAACAGAAACTCACTTTTATATTTCCAAAGTTGGCTTTGGAATTGACCCAGCCATTTTGCTGGGGTTAGCAGGAAGTAGTTGCTTCCCACCATTCCTGAAAGATTCTCTGAGCAAGAAGAGCTGCTACTCATGTCTGTGTTGTCAGCTTTCAGCCAGCTTTCTGTCGTTCTAATGCTGAACCAGAGATAGGAAATATTTAATTCATACACACGGTTACCAGTGTCACAACCTAGAGTGACCTATCTTTCTTTCCAGATTTGTTAGAAAAGGGAAAGAGCAGAAGCAAGAAGATATTCTGATGGAAAAAATAGTATCTTGTGATTGTATTCAAGACATTTCCTCAGGGAAATGCGGCAAAATAAAAGTTTAATAAGATAAAAAGTCAAAATTTTCTGTACGTTTACTTTGTTGTAGATATGTGTGTTGTTTTTGTTTATTGTTTTGTGGAACTGGTGAATTACATGACGAAAAAATATGTTGTTCATCTCTTTTCTGTACCCCTCATGTTAATATATCTATTGTGGTGCATGTACCCTATATGTTAATGTATCTGTCTTTTATTCTTAAGCTATTACACTAATTCATAACTCTCAAAAGCGGTAGAAAATATTTGCAAATATTTGCAAACTTACCATACATGACAAATTGTGTTTGGCTTTCTTATCTCTCTATTATATGGATTTTGAGTTTTATAGTACACACGGATTTGTTGAAAACAACTCTTAAAATTAAGGGAAAGTAGATTTTTCTCTCTTCTCCAATAGACTGATACTTTGTCAGTTCTGACATAGTGCTTTACCTAAATTGATACATGCTTGATTTTGTTTCCCTTTCCTTATGAAAAATAAAGACAGAAAAATTTGAAATTGAGATCAAAGATCTTTCTCATCTTCACTGTAGTAGTTAATAATTCCAGTTTGACAGTTTTTATGCACTGATAATATTTTTGTATTTTAAAAAAGATTACAGATTTTAAGAATATGAAGATATTATTCCTCTTAGAGGAATTGTACCCCAGAGGACAATTTGGACAAACATATTCTCAATTGCAAAGATTTCCTGAAATTCTGTTTTAATTAAAGTATCAAATAGTATAATATATATTTAAAAATTCATAGTAAGAACTACTCTACAAATTCCTTCAGGGAAAGAAATTAGTTTTGATATTTCTGTATTTCATAGTAATTTGAGAACAATAAATTTAACTCTTTTTTTGACTGCTTATGAAAAATTAAATGTTCACGTGGCAGACTGTATTATTTTTTCCAGGAATCCTAGTGACACAAGTTCACATGGACTTCACGATAGACACCAAGATATACACCACCTCATCTTTTCTTCCAAAGACCAGTTAAGAAATTTGATACAGGCCAAGATACTAACACATTTTGGGGAATATGTATAGGGCTTCATTACCAGAGGTTAGTCTAAACATATCATGTGAATATTATTTACATATACATATA
>VXBB01020858.1:15868-26176 GCA_013399915.1 Illadopsis cleaveri
AAGTGACATTTCAATATATATATGTTAGCAAAATGTAAACAGTAATTCAGTTACATTTTCAAAAGTAAAATATTTCTTCATTTATAAAAATTTTAAGTCTACTTCTAAACAAGGAGTTGAAATTTGTAATATAGATTTTCCACAGATTTCAAGGAAAACATGAACTATTTATCAAGGAAAGACAAAAAAACCACCAAAAAGCCCAAAACAAACAAAAAAGAAATTATCTGTAACTAAATTTTCACTGAGTATATTCTTCCCAGTGACATTTCTTTTTCTTTTATTTAAAATAGTTTATGAACAGTAGTATTTATGCTTATAGTTCATCTGTCATATTATTTTATTTTCCCAACTGTGTCACAACGTCTGATAAACATGTGTTTTTCATACTGTACTCTTTTTATTCTCTTACTGGTAGATCATATAGAACATACATTGCATGTTTTTTACATTAACAGACTACATATATCTAAATAGAAATGCTACAGTGGACAATTTTTTCAACTCACTTTCCACTCATTTACCTAAATTTATTTTGGAAAAAGTTACATATACCATCATTTTTGTTTGTCAAAAAAAAAGACACATCTTGAAAAAAGACACATCTTCTTCATGACTATATAAAAAAAAGTTAGTCTAGTAAGCATACTGTAGCTAGACATGGACACAAATGTGTTTTTAAAAACTCTCTTATTGGAAAAGCTGACATTTTCACTCATGAGTGTGTTAAAAAAAAAGAAAACTAACAATAATAACAATAACAACAACAATAATAATAATAATAATAATAGATAAATATAGCAGCCTATCTTTCATATAGATGAAAAATACATTAAAAAGGCAAAACCTGCACAGACACATTTATTCTCTAAAGAAGTGAAACAGTCACAAGGCAACTTAATATGTGTTTGTTCCATTTGGCAAAAGTTGACCTATTGAGCTAGTCTCTTTGTACGGCTGAAAAGGCTAAACAAGACAATAGGAGAAAAATGAAAAGAAAAAAAAAAAAAGGGTTTATGTTTCTCTGCCCTGAAAACGAAAACACTATCCATTCAGGAAAATGCACTGAACCTGTAAGTGAAGACTGTAGCTCAGAATTTTAAATTATGCAGTCATAAGTTTCATTTTACCTTTTAACTTTCTGGACTTAACTCATGGTAGGCCATCCTGACCCTCTTCATCAAACATAGTTTTAGAAATACTTTGGTTGACAGCATTAGTTGTAATGCTAAACTAGGCTAGCTCTGTGAAAATCAGTATCTCAATCTGATGTTTTCTGATGGACATCTGCTTATTGCTTTAAAGTACCATGCCTAATAACACAGCTCTACATCTTTCCTTCTACCATAGCAAAGCTCCTCATTTAACTGTGACCTCTGTTCTCCATCTTTCTATATCTATATAAAAACAATGAAGCATCAGTCCTGCTGCATTTGCATATTTCCTGCTAAGTAATGTTAAGCCTAATTTGCAGTCTCAGGCACTTGGCCAAAAACTTCCAAACAATCTTCTAGAATGTACTCCAACTGAGACAGTAGGACAGGCCAGTTGACCAAAGAGTATAAAACAGGAATTATTACAGTCAAGCCTGCACTGCAGAAAAACTGCAACTACTACCTTAGTAATTCGCAATCAGTGCATAAAGAAATTTTGCCAGGAACCCAAAAAGCAAACAAAATTTGCATCCATAAATGTGGATAGAATGCCAAATCATATAAAACTGCAAGCAACTTTCACAAATCCATTTACATATACAGTTCTGGAGCTAAAAGGAGCTTTTGAAATGTCATGTTTAACAAGCTAAATGGTAAATTGCTTTAGAAGTCACATCAGCAAGCATGCGAATGAAAAAATATCATTTACTTGATATCAGTTATAGTCTGGATTTAGCTTCTTCAGCTCTGTTCAAATCACTGCCTGTGTAAGAAACTGTATGCTTTATGAACAAAAACCTCTTTGGCTCTGCAATCTGACTCAAAACTTCCACACACTGATATCCTGCTCACTGGGCATCCCCTTGAAAAGCACTATAAAAAAAAAACACCTAGCAGTACTGTGAAGAAAATCTTCTGTCAGTATAAGATTAAAGCAATTTTTAGGGTTTGATTTATTCAGACTAAAACATATGCATAGAAAAACAGACTCAACCAAAAGAAACCTCAAATCTAAAATAAAAAATACACTGCAGACTTCTTCCTTCAGTTAGACTATACATTTCCTTGAAGACACTTACATAAATTGATTAAATATTTAACAAAAACTTTGTTTAGGAATGGATTAAAATATAGCTTCTAATTTGAAATTAATGATATTAACTACTGTAAAGAAATTTCAAGTACATAGCTGATCTTAGTGCCTTAACCAATTTCTGTAAACTAACATTTCTTTTTTTTTTAAAGTGTTTCTCCCTCATAAATGTCAAGGAAATGGAAAGAGCCTTTTTGGTAGCCCTTTTTCTATTTTAGCTTTCCAAAGAATAATAATAGTAACTGAAGCTTTCTCAGAGGGAAGAATTTTAGTCAGAAGCCATTCACTGCACTCCAAAAAGAACATATGCCTTGGCATCCTCTGGGTCACAGGAGACAGAACTGCCACCTACTTAACACTTTTGTTCCTGTTATAAGATTTGACTACTGCTCAAAGAGTTATTGATGAATTCTGACCCACATAGCGAAGAACTGTTCATGTATTTCTTCAAAATCTGTTCTTAAGTTAGAAGTAGAAAAGGTTGTGTTTCTGAAGCTAGCCATGAAGGAGAATGCAGGCTGAACCAGAGACTTCTGCTCTCTCAGCTACTAAAACCAAAGACCCCTCCTATCACCCCAGGTTTTCTCCTTCAAAGTAGCTGAAAATAGTATTTGCTTAACTGCTAAGAGCAACAAAGTAGCTAAGGTTTTCAAACCACAAAAAGACTGACACAACAAAACTCTACAATTTTTCTGTGGGCCACAGCTGAAATCTGTGGACAGTTTGACCTATCTGCTCCCCCACATCCACTACCAACAGACTCCAGGGGCTCTACTGTGGGTCTATTTCTTCCCACCACACTGAACACAGAACTCTTTAAGACCTCCTACTCGAGAAGGAAAAGGGCAAACCCAAACTACCAGGGAGCAGAGGCAAATTAACTGCTGCAGTTTTGATGGTACACTTTGATATAATTATGTCCCCACATCCATCCGGTTTGTACTGGAGCATGAATTGTTGTTTCATCCATATTAAGCTTCCTGGCATCTTGATTCTTTGTCCCACTAATTGATTTTCATCCACTCTGAACAATAACAGAAGCTCTGATTTTAGGAGTTATGCTCCCCAATTCTCACCTCCCTGCTCCCAGCATTTTATCAACTACATTTTAAAGATTGTGAAATGCCATTTTCAAATTACTAACTGCTACTGCAGAACAAAAGAGAAGTGCCACAGTGAAAGACTACATTGACAGTACCAGCAAACACTTCCTCGTACAGCTATATTAGCATTTGGTCAGGTACTCTCCGCTTGTGAATAAACTCTCCTTCAATCAACTTAATTCACAGAAGTATCACTTCAAAATTGACACAGCAAACACATAGGAGAGAACTTTCCTGATGACTTCCAATGAAAATATATGTTTGAAAAATACCAGTATAAACAGGAGTCTTTTAGTGGTCAGCTGTGATCTGGTCTTTCCAGATCAAGTCTTGAAACCGATGTAAGGAAGACACATGCTGTTTTACATACTACCTACACTTGTACTGAGTTCGGTCAGTCCAAAAGAAAATCTGTTTGATTTTGATCCATCACTTTCTCATTTCCCTCTTCCAATATTGGAAGAAAATAGGAAGGTTTGTTTCTTTGTCTTTTTTACCTTACTTCCCCTGAATACGAAGACGCTGTCATAATAATTCTCTTTTGCATGGTTTCAAATATTTGGCTATTTAATGTTTGGCTGTAATACACTGTCAGTTGGGAGAATTATTGCAGCATGTGCCTGACTTCCACTTCACAATGATCACAGAGAAAATGTTTATTTGAGAAAGCCAAGGGCAGCCCAGCAAGATAGGGATATTGCCGTTACTCATCAGAGGTTTTCCACCTACACCTATGTATGACAAGGATGGCTTTTAACTCAGAGAACATACCAAAGGAAACCAACTTTTACAGTGACTATTCTGATGCCACGCCTCCTGCCTTATTCGGATATTTTTACAAACTTGCTAATCAGAATTTATATACTGTTGAAAAGCTATATGTTGTGTTTGTAAAACACATTCCAACTGTAAGGCTCTGTCCTGGTTTAGGCCAAATTTGGGAGAAAACAGCCTCACTTTCCAAATAATATAAATGCCTAGAAATCTTCTTGTATAGACGGTTCTTTGCGAGTTCCAAAACACATCTCAAAATCTCTAAGCAAAAAAGGCATAATGTAATGGTTTATATATGATACTTAAAACCTAAACTTTATTCAATAAATACTTTGTATTAAAAAGTAGGTCTTTTAGAAAGCTGGCACACCAAAATTAAACAGTGAAGTTATTCTACCAAGTGTCCAAAGGGTGCTTGAATTGTCTTTTGTCTGAGAAGAGGAAAGGAAGAGAGACATGCACAGGCATTTGAGGTAGAATAAAGGATTAAATTCTTGGTGCAGCAGCAGTGTTATTGTGAGCTTGCCCTTTGATCTTACCAAACACAGATCGACCAGTTCTCTCAACACACCAAAATTTCAATAAGGAGGTAACACTGGGGAATATCAGAAGATACTGTCTTGCCTACTATATCCAATTCTTTTGTATCTTGTCAGCAAGAACTAAGAACACTGCAAACAGCAAAACACAAAGGCACTACCAATCCACTCAAATAGGTTAAGGAATTTATGAAGGAAACTTACAGTGCTTTCAGCTAGAAGTACAAAACACACACCAACTCACCGATTAAAATGCTAAGAATTCCTATGAACCCACATCTTATTCCCATACAATGCATTTAAGCATACTATGAATTATTATTCATCCTTCTCCAGACATACTGAACTAAATAAAATACTGAGGGCAAAGGGCCAACTTTGACATACATTATAAATTAACTTATAACCACTAAAAAAAAAATCCATTAAGGTACATGGAAATATCTTTACTTAAAAGCAGATGTCTGCAACTTCTAGAGAAGCCATTCCAAGAAATCCAAGAAACCATTAGCAGAACACCAGTAAACTTCTACAAGGTGAAGAATACCCCAAGATGAAGCAGTACATGCATATGTGAGGACAACACTATAGTCAACTCACATTCAAAACCAGAAAGATTCATCCACATTTCTTTTTCTCCAAAGTTCAAAAAACTTCAGAAATAAAGATTTTACATCCTGAAATCTATTTAGGACAACTTAGCTCCCAATTTTAAAACTACAATACCTTATGAAATAAATATATTTATTTAAAGATAGTGTCAAGTCTATCACAAGTAGAACTTTATTAACACAGTAGCAAGTCATGAGTATTATTCTACTGATATATACATACAATTTACTTCCTTAAAATCCACAAAAGCATAATTTAAATCTGATCATAATAATGTTGCCATGTAGATTAATGATTTTTACTTTGGTTTCAACTAATGTTTTTCTGCATGTAAAGCTACATGCTTGACAAATCACAGGAGAAAACAATGTCAGTCACTACTGAAGCCTCTTGCCCACGTAAAACATTTCATGCTTTGCAAAAAATACATACACGCATACCAGTAATAATTCCATTGCACTTCCAGCTCAGCCAGACCCAGGATACTCAGATCATCCATCTGTAACCATTACAGCTATTACTGACTGTAATCCTGAACACAAATGAGTTCAGGCTGCTCAATCAAGAACAGGCAGAATGTGTCATAATTATTGACACTCTGGAACACATTCCACGTAGTAAAAAAAAAAAAAAAATCACCTATTTGATAGAAGAACAGACAAATCTAGCCTGGAGATTTTATTTTTATCTTTTCATATAAAACCTGTAGAAGTGACCTGGTTCAAACTTCTATCAAATGCACAGCTGTAGATTAGGTTGTCCGGGATCCTTCCAAGTCTTTAATACTGTTGGCAATGGAGATTCCACCATTTCTCTGGGAAAGCTATTCCTATGTTTAATTCTTAATTAATCTTCTCACACAGATTTTTTTTTTTTTTTTTTTAAATTTGGATGGTATTCTCCTAGAGCAACCTGTGCACACTGCCTTTTCTGTTGCTGTATAAACCCTTGTAAATAGAGTATTTTTCTCTAAATCCACCTGGCACAGGAAGACCAGTTATCTCTCCCCTCTCAGCAACCTCCAGCCCTCTAATCACATTATGCCGGCCTATGAAGTGCTGAGCAGAATAAGCACATGCCTTGGTCCACTGATGAGTCTCTTCCTGATGCACTCCATGACACTGTTTGCCTTCTTTACACAGTATTATACTACTACCTCATGTTAAGTTTGTTGTCTCCCAGAACCCACAAGTGCTTTGCAGCAGAACTGTACCCCAGCAAGTGTGTTCCCAGCCTGTTCTGCGACTTAAGTTTATTCCATTTCAGATGCAGTTCCTACTTATCTTTGTTAAAAACTCACACAATTCCTGTTGGTCTAATTTTTCAGCCTCTAAAGATTTCTCTGAATGAATGGTGGCTCCTCCTTCTCAGACATCTCCCCTTCCTTGCATTTTGAAGTTATCTGCAAAGGCAGGGATGGTTCAGTCCTATCATTAGAATATTTACAAATATATTGAATGGCACTACCAGACCCAGCACCAACTTTCAAGGAACTCCACTCTAAGGACCACTAACAGTTAGACTTTGAGCCACTAACATAACATTGCCATTTGATCTTTAGAGATGAGACACTTTACACAGTCTGTATGTCTACATTTTATCTTACCAACTTCTCTACAGGAATACTAGGGTGAACATGTCAAGTTCCTTGTTTAAATCAAGACCATCTGTAACTCTTATTTCATCCACTGACTAAGTGGTTTTATCACAGAAAACATAATGTTGGTAAAGTACAATTTACTCTTGGTAAATCTGAGCTGGATTTTCCCAGCCCTTTTCCTTCCACAAACACTTGTTCCACAACTTCCCCCCAAAATATCGTGAGACTGACAGCTATGTAGTTTCCCAAATTTTTATTTCTCCAGATGGGTATAGTATTTGACCTTTTCCAGTCACTTAGGCCTTCAGTGACCTTTCAAATAAGATAGACGGTGGACCAATTCAGATGCACCCCACCAAATCCTGTTCATGGGTCCAACTGCTACAGCTGGATCTTAACTCAATCCTACTCTATCGTTTTGCTGTTAACTCTGTTGTTGTTTCTTGGTGTAGAGACTTGGGAACTGACCTTTCCTAGGCAAAGAGAAAATTGAATACTTCTACCTTTACTGTGGTGTCCATAATTAAGCTGTCAAACCTGTGCTGTGGGAGACCTACATTTTCCTTGACCTTACATTTGGTACTAACATACCTACAGGAGTTTTTCTTGTTACTCTGACACCTGGCAGTTCAAACTCCAGTTGAGTTTTTATCATCCTAGATATATTTCTGCATAACTGAGCACTTTGGAAGCCTGTCCCATTTTCCAAGGGTGAACAAACAACTCCTCCAAAAATATAAAAAGGATATTCAAGAGATTGAAAGACAGGAATTTTTAATTTTTTTTTTTGTCATAATAAAAATGGATACTCAAATCTAAATGTTTAAAAGATAAAGAATACACAAAATAAATTTAAAATGTACTGAATATGCTATACTGCATTCCTAAATATTTTCAAGATTTTAGATTCAAACTGACTCTACCAATACTCCTAAATCAGTTACTAACTCAGAACATTAAGGAATGAAAAATCATTTCAGAGAGAGAGATCTGAAAGTTAAGGACAAAAAGTGAAAATGCATACCAAAATATCGACTAAACAAAGAACTGCTAGCAACTTGCTTCTGAGGATCAGCTTCTTTTAGGAGTGCTACTGAAAAGGAAGATCTTACAAAGCAGTACAACTTACTCTACATTTTCTGTGCTCTGAGATTTTATATTTAGATTTGAAATTAAATGTGCATGTAACAGGTAAAATTTATATCAAAAGATCATTTCCTTAGAGAATAATCTGTAAAGAAATAATGTATGGTTGTTAAAACATGGCTTTGCATAACTTTTTGTTTATTTGTTTGTTTTTTGGTTTGTTTTCTAACTCCTTAAGGATTGATTAAAAAAACTAAGATTCACATTAACTTTGCCCATGCTGTAAAGTACCTTGAAACTTTTCAATGAGGAAAGAATCCCACAACATTTATTCTAAGTTTCTTCAAACTCTCACATGTTCTCATACTTAATTTTTCCTTTATATTTATTTCTTAATTTGAAGTTAAACCGACATGATCACCAGTTCTATGTGATAAACATGAATTGGATCTCTACATTTTAGTACACCTCTGTTGTAGTTTAACCCAAGCTGGCACCTAAGTACACCACACAGCCACTATTCACTCCACCTCCTTACCCATGGGATGGGAATGAGAATCAGGAAAAGAACTGAGATAAGGATAATTTAATAATGAGAATAAAATAAGAATAATCATCTTCATAATGTCAACAACAATAGCAACTGATATAACAAAAAAGAGAGAGAGAAATGAAGGCCAAGGAGAAAAACCACATGACGTACAATAGCTCACCACTCTCCTGTTCCCCAGCAGCAATCAGCAGCTCTCAGCCAACTGCCCCCAGTTTATAAACTGGGCATGACATTCCATGGTAGGAAATATCCCTTAGGCCAGTTTGGGTCAGCTGTCCTGGCTGTGATCCCTCTCAGCTTCTTGTGCACCTGCAAAGCCTTTGGCTTAGGGTAAGCACTACTTAGCAACAACCAAAACATCAGTGTGTTGTCAACATTATTCTCACACTTAATCCAAACAACAGCACTGTAACAGCTACTAGGCGGAAAACTCCTATCCCACCCAAAATAAAAACCATGTAATGATTTCATTAAGGTAGGAAACAAAAAACACAATAGTAAAGAAATCAGTAATATACCACAAAATACTAAGCAACTGCTTAAAATCCTCTCATATAAAATGGAATAGAGAACATCAAAAGGTACATAAAAGTATTTGCAACTCAATTTTCCAGATGCACAAAATTCTTAGAAAGTCAGCAACTGCAAAGATCAAAAATGATTTGAAACTAATGTAAGTAAGGGTACATATATTCATGGGCATTAGGAAGATATTTGAATATCCAACATGTAAGGAACAAAAAAAGTAAAACCACAGCACTATCACGAGATTCAGCTTTAACAGTGAATTAATATACTAAGATCAGGATGTGAAGTGCAAAGAGCTATAAACAAACAGTCACTGGCTGAAAACACAGACCTTGGCCCTATGCCTATCTAATTGGGTTATCTCTCAGCCTTTGGTACTGTTACACAAACATACTAAGGAGATTATGACATTTTTCATAATTGCCAGTTAAATACCACTTTATCTAAGAAATTAGTTCACAATATATGGTTAAAGCATCTTTCAAAACTTTGGAGAAAGCACCTTTCATTACTAAAGAGTAACCATCTACTTTCAGTTGTAGCCATTTGCTTCACTAAAGACCAACCATCAATCCTGTTGCACATCTGTACAGACACAAATCTTTGCAAACACCACCTGAACTGAGTACAAAGGAAAATGCATTTACATATAATAATTATAAAAAGCAAGCCATATTCTAAATTTCAAAACAAATTAGAAAGATGCTCACTGCAGTCATTTTAGTTGACAGAAAAACAGTTGGGCATGAAGGCTGCCATGTATATTTCTTACATAAGGAAGTAATTTAAATTAATAAACCCAATTTTTTTTCATGTATACTGTATATTCCTGAAGTTATCTAAATGTGGATATATGATTTTAAGCCAAAATGGATATTGATATTCTTCCATGTAACATTGGCTATAATAATTTATTAGCATGACTTGATATCTGCAGTTTTTGCACATATGCCCTCCTGTCAGAGAAACATTCCTGAGAACCATCCAACTGTGAAAAACAAACAAAATGTCTGCAATTCCTATATATTTAAGCCTGTAGCAAGATGCCAGTCCTAAACANTTCCTATATATTTAAGCCTGTGGCAAGATGCCAGTCCTAAACATTCCCTGTGGTAAAATGGCAGCATTATAGCTCCACTGTAAGTTATCTTACATATCTTGCAATAATTTACATGCAGATCAGCATATTTTAAAGCACTATCTGCTATATCAGTTCTCCCAAATAGGGTATTTCAGAAAGTAGAACTTCAGGGATAGAGGGGGGAG
>VXBB01020858.1:31628-47748 GCA_013399915.1 Illadopsis cleaveri
AAAAATTTTAATTATTGGAAGTTTTTCTTCATATTTGTGGTAACTAACATATATATAAATTAACATTAAAATTAACATATATATAGCTGCCTTATGTCCAATTCTATGCCATTTATAAAAGCAGATCTGAAACTGACTGTTGCAAATTGTCTTAAGATGAAAATTTTACAGATTCAGATATATCTAAGTACCTCTGCTACATGCCTCTTTTATTCGCTCTTTTCAAAAGCAAATGGCAAAGAATTCTNACAACATTGGGGGCACCCAGTGAACACGACAAGACAACCAGAGACCCCTGTGGACAACCCTCTAGGATCATAATGGGACTTCCAGTAGGAGGCAAATGCATGCAAATTAGTTCTAGGAAAAGTGATGTTTNGGCAAAGAATTCTTTACCATGTAATAACTATTTTTGCCATGTGTTGTGCACATGTATTCTATTTCCAGCACACTACCACCAAGCACATGAGATCAGGTTATTTTTGCCAGCAGGTTTTCTCTGCCAAGGATATAAATGGCTAAGCAGGCTCAGTTCCCTAACCAATAAAGAAATCAGGTGCCACAGGCACTTAGTACTCCAGAGAAAAGCATTACTTAACTCACACAGTGCACTGTGACAATCTGCCTCAGAAAACTGTAAAGAAAACTAGCACTCTTTTTTCACAAATCAACATGACAAATACCCACAGATGTGAAATGAACATTTCAAATGGAAGTGACTACCCAATTTGACTTAATATTTATGGAAGAGATCTGGACCTTAGACACTGCAGTGGAAAGTCAAATGTTCAGAGGTATATAAAAGAAACTAAGAGGAATTAAGTTCCTCATGTAAGAATAAATGCAATTACCAGAGCCTTGCCAAATTTATCTTATCAATTTAGTATGATCAGGGCTAATCAATAATCTATAATTTCCTGTTAAAGTGATCTTCACATGGTTTTACTCCCTTTAAAACCACAAAGTTTTAAACCATTTTATATGAATCATAGATGTGAGAGTTTAAGTTCTGAAAATTGATCTATGAGCATGCTATTGCTCTCTTTTAAACTAAGATTTGAACAGTGAAAATTACATTAATTAAAATAGCTAGCCTCCAGCATAATCATGTCAAAATGGCTCATGTATAATGAAATCAGAGCATTGTTTAGGCTGAAAAAAACCTTCAAGATCATCGAGTCCAACCTTTAGCCTTGCCCATATCCCTAAGTGCCATATCTACATACCTTTTAAATCTCTCCAGGGACCTTGCTGGACTCAATCAATTTGCTCAACATCTCTACTAACCTGTTACAATTGCCAGACCATGAACAACATGCTATTACAATAACACAGAATTCTAGCTAATACAGTCCTCTGTGTTTTCCAGGCAATTATATAAAACTCTACTTCAAAATATGCAAAGTTGTCTTGGAAATCTAAAAATGTATTTATTACCGAAAGTGCAAGTAATTTGAAAAGATAAAAGTTCCTGGATTGTCTTAATGCCAGTTATGATACCAACCTAGCTCTCAAGAGATCTGAAAAAAAAGGAAAAAAAAAAAAGAAAAAATAAATATTTTCATTCTTAAATGTAGATAACTTTTTCTCCATTCCAAGATTTGAAATTAAAGGTTTAAAGCAAAACCACATTGCTGATGAAGGTCTATATAAAGAAAGACAGTCAAACAATATTTTGTAATTCAGGAATATATCTCAAATTCATAATCTAATATCTAATATTCTAAGGTGCTGCAATTCCAGACTCCAAGAAAAAAATGCAACATGTGAAGGGGTGAGAATAATACCTGTAAATCATCTCTCAGAGTTTCTCTAACTGCTAACCATGAAGGGGCTATAAGCACAGAAAGGATCTTTTTCTAAAACCTGTGTTTCTACCTAAAGAGTGCTAATGGTACTTTTGGATTAAAAATAGCTAAGGAGCACCTCCCTAAATACTAAGTTCCTAACTAAGAATTTACCACTGTATCCTGAAAATAGAATGGGGAAAAAGAATAACCATCAAGGGCTGCAACACCTGTCAGAACAGGCTTAAAGTGACTTCAAGTATCCCTCTAGCAAAGCTAAAAAGGAGTACAGTAGCATTATAGCAATGTTGGTATTCATTACCATACAGGACATTTTTGGAACTAATCCAGCTAATGACTCCAGATTTCATTTTTCATGTCATACAAAGCCATAGTTTTGTAGTGCTTGACTCTGGACAGCAGGTAAGCCCCCACTCAGTTGCTTTCTCACTGCACATCAGGATGGAGAAATGAAAAGAACCACAAAAGCAGTGGAGAGGGAGGGGGACCCACCTTGCAAGTTGAGGTAAAAGCAGTTCAGTAAGTACTGAAAAAAAAAAAAAAAAAGGCAGAAAAAAAGTAGAAAACAAGTTATGCAAAAGCAGTCATTCCACACCAGCAGACCAATGTCTCTCCAGTCTGGACAAGGTCTACTTTGGAAAAACAACCATCCAGTTTTACTGCTGAGTAGGATGTCACATGTTACAGAATATTCCTCTGCTCAATTCACATCAGCTGTGCCCAACCCCAGCCCCTTGCTTACCCTCAGCTGACTGACTGGCACAGTGAGAAGCATACGGGACCTTCATGTTGTGCAAGGACTATTCAGTGACAACTATAAAACACTGTCTTTTCAACACTGTTCTGTCACCAATCTATAACACAGCACCATATGGGCTGCTATATGAGAAATGAACTCTAAACCAGACATTCCCAGAACAAGTTTTAAAGATAAGACCACTAGTAGTTAATACATTTGTTAGTACACACATCGACCACAGAAGAAAAAATGCAAGTACTTCAAAATAGCTACAGAGAAGTACAGAAATCTGAAAGTTGATATATAGAAGAATATCAGAGGACTCATCTGAACTGCCCTGCGACTTCAAAGAGCTTAAAGATACCAATGATGACTACACAGTTATTCCTGAAGGGTTAGATATTAAATTAACAGTTTTCTAGCTTTAATACACCTGCAGGACACAGACTACAGCTTGCTTAAAGATGACAAATTATACTATACTAAAAATTTTTCTGAAGAGGAGAATCTCAAGACTTTACTCACTTCCATAGAAACAAAACTGGTCAGATACAGCATCTTGTTCACTAGTCTACCCTAGCAAATCAAAGGCTTCAGCAGCACTGAATTCCGCAGTCCTCTCACTTTGATCCACACACAAACATTAGAAGCGGTCTGGTGATAGTTACGTAGGTTTCCAGTTAAGTCTTTCTCTACAACAGTCAAGTTCACCTACACATCTCTAACCTGCAAGCAATTACAAGAATTTCTTATATGGTGTCATGTATGCCAATAGCCTTCTAATTACGTGGTTCAATGATACAAGATAAAAAAGGAGGGAGAAAAAAAGTGTGATGCATGTGAGTACCTATACATGAAATTCAATGCAAACTCCCAAGCAGTCCTAAGCAGTGCCACAAGGACTATATTCCAAAAGTCAAATCCAACTGTAACAAGTATGTGAAATACAGGAATTCATCTATTCATGCAACCTAGAAAATATGGGCTTGGATAAACCTGACAGAAACAGTATAGAACAACTTTTTTTAACCAAAAATTAAAGGCATTGCACTTGCAGCACATACATAGCCATTAAAGATACATTCCCAAGCAGCAAAAACTGCAAAAAGTCAGTGACATCACCAAAGACATCTGAGCAGCAAGCCTTTGAGAAGCATATTAAAAAAAAGACAAACAAACACAGACAAAAACAATTTCTGATTATTCTCTAAATATTTACATAAAATATTTTAAATATTTTATATCCAGAAAGCACAGACTCTTTGTAAGAGCAAATGGGAAAACAAGTTGTCCAACTAGCTAGGGAGATCCACTGCAGAACACAGTTTTTCCAATATAAAATGCTCTGCATCATCTGG
Source organism: Illadopsis cleaveri (assembly GCA_013399915.1). Lineage (NCBI taxonomy): Eukaryota > Metazoa > Chordata > Aves > Passeriformes > Timaliidae > Illadopsis > Illadopsis cleaveri. The sequence continues at coordinate 35,534 of VXBB01020858.1, forward strand.
TATCTTTTCCATTTTAATTTAGTCTGTTCTGGTATATATCCACTCCAGAAAAGATTTCACTGTTTGAAAACTCATTATAACATTATAAGTAAGGTCTGTATGTGTGTTTCTCTGTTCTAGGTAGACAGCTGAGGCACCCCAGTGAGGTACTTTTCATTGCTTCATAATCATAAAGATAACATTTTTATTTAAATTCTGGGATATGCTGAAGTTGTTGCATATCCCAGATATTCACCATTCCTGCCTGTGTCAAGTTTGGACAAGTCACTACAAATGTCACTACTGTGGAGATTTCTGTACCACTTCTGTAAAAATCCAAAAGATCTAGAGCATTGCATCCATTTCAAGCATCTCAAGAAAGCTTAGAAGTTCTCCAGCTGTTCAGGATCATACTTGATTTACTGATTTGTAAGCTATATGGTTATACTTATTTTCATTATTAAACGACTTTCAATCATTTGGTTATAAAAGTCTTAGCCTTAAAGTTAGACCCCAATCCTGTATTTATCATTATTAAAAGCAAGCTGCACCTCCAAAATTTTTACTTGACATAATATGAACAAGATGTAGTAAGGGAACTCAAAAACGGCCAATTGTTGCCTTCAGACATTTGTCTCCTCAGGTTTTCTGTACAGCTACTCAGAGAATACCCTGAGCATGACTCTGACTGCCATACACAGAATCCAAACAAATAAATTTCTCTTCTCACCAGTATATTTATTTGTAATTACTTCTCCAGACATAACAAATTACTTTGTAACTAATATTTCAATTTAACATTTTTAGGCATTCAATTTGATTATTTTTTCCCATGCTTCTATAATTTTTCATGGCCTTGGGAAAGTCATTCCCTTTCTTGTCACCCTCCTCTGGACTAAGAACTAATCAAATACCACCATCTCAGAAATATATCTTCTACCTAGAACTTATTATTTTTAATATTTTAGGTGGCTTTCAGTGGAAAATATATTTCCAGAAAATACCACATTAATTGTGTGCATTTGTTGTAATGGACTAAAAGCCTAAGACAATTTGTTAAACTATTAAAATAGAAAGATTTTTAAAAATATATTTTTAATCAGCAGGTAAAACAACACCCTCACTATGTTCTCCAATAGCCAAAGATACATTTTATTCCTGCTTGTATATTTCCCAGAACATATAAGCCAGCTGAATAACACCAAATATAGTATAGCCTTCTGTTGCTCAAAATGAGTTCTAACGGCAGATATCCACCACATAAAATAATCCCACATTTCCAGTTACTGAAGTAGGTGCTGTATTTCCACACAACTGTATTACAGAGTCCAGCTTTTGGTAAATATTATATTAGTAAAGCACTTGCTTGATCAATCAAATTAGGTAACTGTCTACAAAATATTGATTCAGTTTGGCAAAGTTCACCACACAACTAGAGAACCAACTCAGACAGATTTGAATCTTTTTAGTCAACTTTAAGTAACAGCATGGATCTCAAGTTCAAGATTGCTTCAGTTCTGTTGAGGAAGGAAAAAGAAGAATGCTTGCATCATTGGAATAAATAAGCCTTTACATTTCCATTTCTTTATCAGATGTCACAAAACACACGAGAAGGAATGGTCAGAAGTTCTGTTTCATCAGTTTGAAAAAGCAAATCTCAAAATTGCTTCAACCAAGGAAAAATACTGCTAAAAAGACGACTCCCTAGCTGGAGCTGATAATTTATCATTCATTAATGGCCTGATGTTAAATCTGGGTTTTTTATTTTGTATGCACAAATCACAGTAACCTACAGTCAAAAGCTCATTCAAGACCAAAAAAGGAAGAAAAATGGCATGGAAATATCCACAACTAGCATCACAGCTGAATACATCCAATTACCAGAAACTTTTTTTTTTTTTTAATTTTATGCTATGGTAATATTAGCTATGAATTAAGTTGTCTCTACTTCCACTAGACCCTTAGAAATCTTTGACATGGAGACAAGTACATGGTGGTTGCAAGTACTTTCAATTCAAACTGTCTGCATTCATTGAAATAATGGAATCCCTCTTAGACAGAAATAGAATACTTTTATAAATTGCTCCTGATAATAAAGGAGTACTAAACTGAAGTTATCATTAGAGAACTTCAAAACTAGAGAAGGACACACAATATTTCATACACAAGTCTTCAGAGCACACAATGTAGGAAGAGTGAGTCATCTAAACAGATGCCATACACAAGCCTTAAGAAAAAAATCCTTCACCACAAGTAAGGGATAGAAAAAAGAACCAAGTAGTTACAGATTTAGTATTTTCTGTTGAAGTTATTCCACAAACTTCTGTACCGTGCTTATTACACAGCTTTGGTCACTACCCACTTAACTGGGTAGAAATCTTCCTGACTACTTTTATTTTGGACCATTTTTTAAACAAGTTCCTCTGACACTTTATATAACCAATCTACCCTCAATTCAAAGCTCTTCAAGAATAAAGGTCTTGCCTCATCTTACTTTGAAAAATCCATAATAACTGGATGTAGTAGGTTAACTTAGGCTCTCTGCCAGTTCCCCTACTCAGCAAGATAGGGAAGAAAATACAATTAAAAGCTCATGGATCAAGATAAAGACAGGGAGATCACTCACTTGCTACCATCATGTGCAAAACAGACTGGATTTAAGAAAGATAAATTTAATTTGTTGCCAATAAAAGACAGAGAGTGAGAAACAAAAACCAAAATAAACCCACCTTCCCCTCACCATTCCTTTTTCCTTTTTTCCTGGCTTAACTTTATTACTAACTCCCCCACCTCTCCCCACTGCTGTGCAGAGCAAAAGGGAGAGGGAATGGGGCTTGCAATTCAACCATAACACTTCATCTCTGCCACTCTTTCCACCTCATTCTTTTTCTTTGCTCCAGTATAGAATCCCTCCCACACAACACAGTCTTTTCCAGGACTTCCCACAGGAGACACAGCTCTTCAAGAACTGCTTCAGCATGGTCCTTTCCACAGGCCACAGTCCTTTAGAAAGACTTCTCCAGCATGGGTCCCCCATGGGTCACAACTGCCAGAACATCTGGTCCTGTATAGGCTGCTCTCCACAGGTCACAACTCTGCGAGGAATCTGCTCCTGACTGTGCTCTTCATGGGCTGCAGCTTCCATCAGAGTGTGTCCACCTGCTACAGCATGGGGTTCCTCATGGCCTGCAATGTGGATATCTGCTTCAGATTGGTCCTCCATGAGCTCCAGGGTGACAACCTGGTTTGATATGGTCTTGTCTTTGGGCTGTAAGGAAATCTCTCCTTTGGCACTTGGAGCACCTCCTGCCCTTCCTTGCTACAGATCTGGGAGTCTGGAGGGCTACTCCTCTTGCATTTTTTTCCCACTCTTCTCTCATGGCTGCTGCATATGGTTCTTTACAATTTCTAACATATATTTTATCACAAAGGTGCCACCAGCATCTCCTAAATACTCAGCACTGGGCAGTCATGGGTCTGTTTTGGAACTGGCTGCAGCTTGCTCTGTCAAGTATCTGAACAGCTCCTGGTCTCTTCTCAGAGAGGCCCATGTGAACTAAATACATACATTTAAAATAGAGTTTAAAAGTTCTATTCCCAGCTAGAGAGAATAACTTTCAGAAAGCTGAACAGATGAAAACCAAATTTTATCGTTTTCTCAAGTAAGGCATTGCACCAACCAATGAGAAGACAGACAAGTGATTCTTAGCTTCAAATTTCCTAGTTGATTAGATGTGGATTTGAAGACTGCACTGTTGAGTACAATCCCACCCAATTTCCCACCATATTCTTTGTGCCTACTTCCTCATCAGGAATGGAACAGTCTTTTGCAAATTAAAAAAATGAACACCATTAGTTTTTCATATTCTTACTGAAAAACCTCCTGGAAAACTCCTTTTTGCATTTTTTAGCACTGAAAAATCCACTGTCATTCCAATTTCTTCTTAAATTTAGTATGTGTTGTCAGGGTAGAAGGTAGAGGAGCATTTGGAGTTAGATGACTCAGGTACTTCCAAAAGAAAGATACTTAAACCCAGTTTTCCTTGCTGGGATTTTTTTCTGTATATAGACGAGAGGATCAAACCACAATTCCAACTGCACTTTTTATTGGCTCAGTTGTTCAATGTGTGCTCTAGAAAACCATAACAGGAATTAGTCATTTCAGAAAGACACCTCAAAATTAAGAGGCAAAATCATCTATGTCAGACAAATGCAAGCTGTAGAATCCAGATGTAACAGATGAGTCTCCACACAATCACAAGACAGAGCTGCCACGTGGCTGACCAACCCAACGCGTTTCATGTCACTGATGTCACTCTAGGGGAAATGAAACTGGTTTTGAATCTAATAGTCTATAAGCAGCTAACAGCTGGAATGAGAAAGCTTGGAATGAGAAAGAGGGAAGAACCTAGCTACAGTCTACATCGTAAGGCATTTATGTGGGGGAGTGAAAGGTACATTGCAGAAGCAGAAATATTCAGAAGACACAACAACATTTTCATGTGTGATCTGAGTGCTCAAGAGGGAAGAGTGGAGTAATACACAAAATCTCTTCTCAGTTTCTGGTGCAGGAGCTGAAATCTGGAGAACCAAATATGGTCTGTGAAAGTATGAACTCTCCTTGCTTGTTTAACAGAGACTGCAAGAAAAAAGGAGAGACTACACCCACAGAAATACCTCCCTACTACTCCTGCTAGTTCTGTAAAAATAAGAGTAGGTCAAGTATTTGAGAGCTATTATGAAACTCCTCTACTCCTCCATATCAAAACCTCATAAACAAAGAAGTCTTCAAGGATCTGCTCTACCATGCTTGTCTGCTTCATAAACTTCTGCCAGAAAACTGCACCAGCTGGAACTGGCAGCCACGATTTAGACTCCAAATACCCAATTCAACCCTGCTGGAAACAAAATTCTGATGCAGACAAATTATGCCAACAGGAGAAGCATTTGGGATGACTTTACTCGCACCACACATTCAAATGGTGAATTTTTTCTGGCACAAAGATTTCTTCTGCTTTTCCAAGAAGGGACTTTATTGGCCAAGCTGCTGTAACTTTTAGGTTAAAGTGGTTTAAAGAGCTCAAATACCAAAATTTTTCAAACTGTCTTGAAAGCCTGTTACAGCAACAACAGTAAAAAGTTAACTGTCTATATTCTGATACATCTCAAAGATTTTTGAAATAAGGTCTCCAAAGAACATTTTTCAAATATGTCAAGTAAAAATTGTTCCAAAGCTTGCTCTTTGCATGCACACATATAAAATGCAAATAACCCATCAACCTCACAACCTCTATTTCATATAGTCTAGCTTCCTTTGAAAAAATGATACTGAAGAGAGACTGTTCTAAACAATTAAACTCTAAACACAGTCACCACGAAAATCTCTAGAAGTTAAAAGTTCCAACAGAAAGCTCTCCTTACTCTCCTAGGCAAATCAAAATCCAGAAGCAGTGTGTTCTTCTAGCTCTTTTCTCCTTTACGAGATAGTATGATTTTTTTCTGCATATCAACAGAGGAGAGATGGATGCAGGAAAACTAACAACTCCCATGTGGATTTTTAGGAGAAATGATCTCTGACTGAATTTGGACAGTAAGAGTTAAGCAACTGTCCCGGTTGTTCAGGCACCAGAGGTGCTACTCTGCATGGTAAAACAGTAGCAAGGGGTTTTAGTTACTAGCATGAGCTGTAAACTGAACCAATGGCCTATGGGCCAGTAAGTTACTACCTGAGACAAATACATGAAGAATATGGTTTTTTTAATGCCTGCTTGACAGAACACGAAAAGAGGGCTGGAGGAACATTACAGTAGCAAGAAAAACAACAATACAAGGAACAGCAAGCAAAAAGGCAGAAGGAAAAGAATATAATCAGAATCCGTCCCTACAATCACAATAAACCATCAACACATAAAACTGTTTAAAAAGGAAAACCGGATCCTATAGTTTTCAATTGCAAAATATAGCATAATCCCTATTTCATGTCATCAAGCACACTGACAAGAGTGGGTGAGATGGGAAAAAAATAGAAGAAAGCAGGAGGCTTAGAACCAGGCAGCAGTCTTCAGCTTCAGCCAAAACATTTCCAAAGGTAAAATTCTATAGTAACTAGAAGTTCTATAAATATTATCTTAGCTTTTATTCAAAACCTTAGAAAATTGAACAACAAAAGCTTTAAGGTGCAATATTAGCTTGTTTAATTCTTCAGACCAAAGCCATTTTCAAATACTCTCTGAAAACCAGAATAAGTATTCTTTAAAAATGTATTTTATTAGTACCATTTTTTTTACCTCATGTAGTTAAAATCAGAAGATTGTTTCGAGAACTACCCTGACTGAGCAGTGAGGTTGGACCAGATGACATCATTGAAGTCTCTTCCAACCTTATCCATTCTGCCAACACACCAACACAAAATTAGATTTTGCAACAACTCGTGGATACTGCCTCCTCTCCTCCTCATAGTACTGTATCACCCAACAATATCACGCATACTTACTTCTAGAAATATTTTGAACATTAAAAAAGCCGAAAAATCTGCTCAGAAAAAGTACCTCAGCCATATCCCTAATATGCGTATGTTAAAATTAATAATGAAAAATCAAGCTATTCAAACTGCCTATGTAAATGTAATTTGGCCCCTTGCGTGAACACAGCACAGCCCACGACTACTTGATCACAGACACTTCACCCATGGGATGGACACCTGCCTTATTCCATGCACAAGCCTATGCCTTCCTCAAGAATGGAACATTGTCAGGAAAAAAGACTCCTGTACAGACTCACCTGCGTTGGCTGCAGAATGATGAAGTACACAGCTACAACTTACATCGGCCAGGACTGGTCATACCTGTTCACTCCAGAAAGGCCAATACTTTACTTATTTGGTTTCAGACATAGAAAGAAAAGAGCCAAGAAGTGACTCAGTGCCAGAGCACTTCTAATGGAAGCACAAGAAGCCCTCATAGACATAATTACTCATAGACATAGTTTCTGCATAATCACAGACATCCTTAACCCCAGACATGCAAGGCTTTGACTTCTGAGTGTCCCTTTCGATCAGTGCTAGAGCATTGATGAGGAACTCTCTGCACCGATGGATGTATGAAGTATTAAAAAGGAGACACAAAGAAAAGAGCAGGTAAAGACTCAAAGTGAATTTTTATGCAGAAATTAAACTATATGATTTCTGGCACATCTCCACATTCTTTAATACAATTCCATTTTTGTCACTCTCCAATTTTACCATGTGAAAATACCATAATTTGAAATCATACCCAAATCTACATCAGTCATCAACAGAGTTTAAATATTTTAATCATCCACAGTGCTACTTTGAGCAAAATGGTTGGACGTCATGTTTTGTGGACTAGGCCTTAGAAGGAAACAAGAACTTGGATTGTGGCTTTCACAGATATTTGTTGATAGCTAAGGAATGGCAGGATTTAATGATCTTGGACTTAATTCCACTCATAGAAGGAAACTACATTTTAGGACAAGGTTTCCCAATATGTGGTCTGTAAAACATCAGACAGTGGTCAAAAAAATAATCATAAAAGTGTATTTTTAAAAACATACATTCCCACACATGTTAGCAGGAAAACATTACTGAGGAAATACAAAAAAAATAAAAACATTCCAGGTTTAGCCTAACTAAATGGCACTATAAAGCATAAGAAAATGTGACATTTCACAAGATGATTCTTACATTTTTTAAGGAAATTAAATGTTCTTGAAGCAACATACTATCCTTTGACATTTAAATTTGAAAATGCTTTCTTCTGTTCTACTGAATTTCCTGAGTCCCCTCCAGAAACTGCCTTCTTACATGCAGTATGTTCCTCTCTTCATCTTACTTCCCTAAGCTAACTTGTTTTCTCCTGATCTCACTATGCTTCCTCTATCATCATTTTCTTTAGAGACACCCATTAAAGTCACCTACTGGAGCAATCCATCCATCCACTGTGCAATTTTTGCCTATTTTCATTTAAAAACTCTGCCTCAGGTATTCTGTTTCACTCTAAATTTCAGTTACCACTGTTAGAACATCCTTTATTTCACTTGTTCAGCTACAGGAATCTCCTTTCTCAGGATGCCTGTTTTACCCATCACTTTTTTAAAGTTACCGACACCTAGCTCACACCCTATCTCTACTCCCTAGGTTAAGATCCAGACATAGCTAGACAGCCCTTGTCTTACACAATCCTCTTTTCAGGACTAATTTTCCTTTTTAATGTCCTTGTATCTTCTGTATAGTTATGTGTTAATACATACTCTGAATTGCTTGGTTTTTTAAGCCAGACGAACAAGCAGCAATGACTATGTTAAATCCTTATACCAAAACAGCTTGGAAGAGACAGCTGACACAGAATACTAGAGATGTACTTGGAGCTCCTAAGTACAATAATAGTAGCATACCTGAGATACTTTCCCTCAAAATCAGTATTTCTGCTCACCTATTTCCAATATACCACTACTACAAAATTCAACAATGTCAAATAAAAAACATTGTTAAAAAAGCCCAATAGCCATCTTTTTATTTCAAGTACATAACATTTAACTTGAAACACCATTTGCATGTGTTGCTCTGCTGCTTCTTTCTTCATCAGTTTAAAAACTACAGGGTTTTTCAGACATGACTAAAACTTAAAACTTATTGATTAAAAACAAGATACAAGCTTTGAATTAAATATGCTGATTAATACATACACATTTAACCTATCTATATGTATTACTAAGTACTGAATTGATTATTCCCTTTTTTCCAAGACAGTGATTTTCACAAGTCTTGTAAGTGACAAACTGTATCTGCATGAGAACGGGCTTACTAAAAGCAACAAAAAGAATTTTAAATTCAAATAAAAGTGCTTAGGTATGTTACATATTTTAAGAATTGGAAAAAAACTATTCTGCATTCAAAACTAAACTAATTCTGTTATTTGGGGCTATCAAGAATAACAACCACATAAATGATCAGAAAAGTAAAATTTCAGAACTGACCTCATTCTTGACAGTTCTACTAATGTATTAGAAAGAACAAATTGTTTTACTTCTGTTTTCCATTTTAAATGGATGTAAATTAAATTTGAATAAAGCCGAACCTGGTTGAAAAATTTCTAAATAAGATGACTATTCACTTGATATTCTTAAAAGATACTTCTGTATGAATTGATCTTGACATGTCAGCAAATTCTGTTTCCCAGCATCTGGTAGTTGAGTGCTTTTGCTTTTCTGAGCACTTTGACAAGATGCATGTACTGTTGGATATGTGGGCTGACGCGTATGCTTTTTGTTTTGATTTGTTTTTAATTTAAGAATATCTTCAGTCTGCAGTAATATGCATACTGATCACGAAATTTTAAATTTACATATGTTTCTTTAATTAGAAGTTCAAGTTAATACATTTAAAACATAGGCTTGAAACTGCTTTCTAGAAAGCCTCTTTATATGGCCTCCAAAATTATTTGCACCTTATTCTGACATACTTGCAAGAGTGTCTACACCAATTAAATGACTTTTCACCATCATGATTAAACTACTATGTATTTTGAAATACTTTATGACACAAAAAGAATAAATCCAATATTTGATGCTTGTTAGCAATTGAGGAAAATAATTCAAAAATGTTTTGTTTGTTACTGAGATGAATACATGAAAAATACATGTTTCCTTGGAATCTGGGACCTTTTTTTTTTTTTTTTTTAAATTGCAATAAGAGAATACGGATTTCCAGCTTCTCACAAAAATTAAGTTTGCATACCAGCACAGAATATCCCCGGGACTTCACTCCGGAGTACAACAGTTCGTACTTTCTTATCAGATTTCAAAGCATCCACAGCTTTTGACATCTACAGAGAAAAGGAGGAAGGGGAATAACCAAACACTTTTTAAAGTGCTTCATTCCAATACTTCACCTTTATACTACAAACTATTCTTTTCACTTACCATTTTTACAAGATTTTTGCTAAGTGCATTCTTGGCATGCGATCTGTTTAATCCAAGCACCACAATTCCTGGAGAGGAAGAAAGATCACATCATTGTTACAAATCAGTGAAATATGTATCATGTATGTAAATTATTGTTATTATTTTGAACTTATACAAAAGGCATTGAGGATTGAAAAAAAATGCTAGTGCAATCATTATGGAGTTTCTGAAAGAAAATATTCTTATCAATACTCAACACAAATTGCACTTACTTTAAGAACAAAAATACAGCCCTAACATCTTCATGTGGAAACAGTGCTTACAAAGGTTGAATGTAAAATTAGACAACTGTATGCACAAATTTCATGTTTGTGCATGAAGTGCTGAGGAATCATCATCCTGAGGCATCAGGAAAGCTGCTTATTTGTAAAGCACATATTTCCATATTTAGAGTTCAGAGACTTCTTAAAGCATGAAGTGCTATAGAGCACAGATCAGCAACTCCAACACAGGTAAAAGGATGTCATAAACACAGAAAGAATACCACCAATGGGAAACGTACTTTTGTTTAAAAAGGAACAAAAAAAAGAAAAATTCTCCCCTGAAACACAAAAATCAAGCTCAATGCTGGGTACATGGCTCCAAAGACACATTCACAGCTCCCTTAGTCCAGTCACAGATCAATTGACTGACTGATTACCTGTGCATTGGTTTAAATGCTGCGGCCTACAACAAAAATTATCTTTATTTTGCCCCCCTCACATTAACAGGCATGATTATCAAAGAGGAAAATTCTGAAAAGTCTATTTTGGTAATGCCTAAGTTGACCACAACTACAGCAATCTTTTAGACAATTACTGCGAGAACCCAATACAACTACTGCCTGAGTTCAAAATACCAGCACAGAGTCCTGATCCTGCTCTGGTAACATTTTATCAGGCAGGACCTTTCATGCAGACAATGCAAGGATGAAGGGGAAAAAGGACTAGGGCAGGAGGAGGAATGATGGGCAGAAAGGGAGCTCTGTCTCAAACAGAAATGCCCACAGTACTGCCATTAACCTACAATACGAAAAAACAAAATTCCAGAAACTCAGTGTTTACCCATGTGATTACTACTTCACCACTCAGCTTTGAATATACAGTCTATACATAATCTTGCCATAATCTTGTCATCTCAGTGCATACTGCTTCTTCTATTTCCGGAAAACCTGTCCTCCCTTAGGACTGATCTAGAAGTGTTTGAGCTCCCTTCCTCTCCTTCCTCCTGCAAGTATGTTGCACACATATACACACGAGACAAGATTTAGAAGAGCTCCGACTCCTTCTGCAGTTACCAATTTGAAGACAAAGTCTTCCAGCTTGTCAGCTACCACTCTCAAGATTCAAATAAAAATAGTGCCAAATGCAAGCAATAAAGCACACATACCTTTCTTGCTCTTAAGGTACAGTCAGTTGATAAGTATAGATACCTCCTAAAAGGGGAATGGAGCCAGGTCAATCCAAATGACCTTCATTCCTCTGTTCCACAAGCCTGAATTCCCACTTTTATCCCTATGGCTGGAGACATTCATACAGTACTGCCTGCAAAGGTCATTAGTCAGCACTTATATAGGAATCTGTCTATATTCGGTTAGCAAAAAGGAGTGGTGCTGTAGCACTTTTCTTCAGCTGTTACAACTTCTTCTCCAGGAGGAAAATCACTCCAAATTCAAATACTCCACATGTTCAACACAAGTAGATTAGGTAAAAGCATCATTGCACATTAAAGCAACAAAAAGACCCTTTACCTGACTTCACTTTGATTTTCAGGCACTACAAATCCCATGCTTGAATAAACTAGAGACGCTATTACCCCAAACCATAGTTTAATTAGGAAACAGAGTCCTTTTCAGAAGCATGTTATACTTAATGGCAATGACACTTAATGACACTTGAATTCTTCTCCCCACTGGAGCCCAAAGACTGCTACTCCACCACCACCAACAGTGTGTTCAGAAGGAAGCTCCAGCTAACATTAAAGCACTTAAAAGATTTTTTTCCTACAAAGGAATGATCCTTGAAGACAAATCATACAAGTCAATTTTTGCTTAGCAGTGTCATGTCAAGTCATAGAACTACCACTTCTGCTTCCTTCTACAGAAGTATAAGATAAAGATGGCACCCACCCAGTTGTTTTCATCTAAGTACAAAAAAAAATATTAAGCAAGAATTGCAAGGGGAGAAGTATAAAAGGTTTGTAAGGGATACCTACATATTGCGCATATATATATATATATATATATATATATATATATATACAAAAGGCATGCCATA
>VXBB01020858.1:47776-62822 GCA_013399915.1 Illadopsis cleaveri
CTCTCACCCACCAGCACCCCCAAGTCCTTCTCATTGGACTGCTCTCCATCTGTTCATTCCCCAGCCTGGATTGATACCAGAGGTTGCTCTGACCCAGGTTCGGCACCTTGCACTTGGTCTTGTTAAACCACATGAGATTCCCATGGGCCCACTCCCCAGGCTTGTCCAGGTCCCTTTGGATGGCATCCCAACCTTCAGGTGTGTCAACCGCACCATTCAGCTTGATGTCACCTAAAAATTTGCTGAGGTGAACTCAATCCCTTCATCTATGTCATCAATGAAGATACTAAATCACAGCGGTCCTGAGGCACACCACTTGTCACTGACATCTATCAGGAACCTGAGCCATTGACCACTACATTCTGGATGCTACCATTCCACCAACTTCTCATCCACATTCCAACAGTCCATCCATCAAATCCATCTCTCTCCACTTTAGAAAGAAGGATGTTGTGGGGAACTCTGCAAAAGGCTTTCCAGAAATCCAGGTAAATGACATCTGTAGCCATTTCCCTAACCACTGATGGAGTGAACTCCATCATTCAAGGCCAGTGGGTTGGTCTGGCAGGACTTGCCCTTGGTGAAGCTGTGCTTCCTGTCTTGAATCACCTCCCTGTCCTCCTTAGCACAGCTTCCAATACGATCTGTTCCACGACTCTTCCAGGCACAGAGATGAGGCTCCTCACTCACCCAGCCTGCAGCTTTCTGCCTCTTTTAAAGATGGGTACACTGTTTCCCCTTGTCCGGTCATGGGGGACTTGATCTGCCTGCTGTGACTTTTCAATAATACCTGTTACATTGTCATCTGAACCATTTAATCATGGTTCATTCTTCCTAAAGCACACACACACACATATATATGTGCTTTCTGAAATCCTTTAAAATAGACTGTTTGAAAAATCTACTTGTGGAAGAAAACATATTAAAAAGTAATCATTAATAAATATAAGTAGAAATTAGTAGTAGTACTAGTAATAGTAGTAGTATTTGCTTTGTTGGTGTATCTGTATGGTATCAAAAATGTGACAGATCTATTAAGAAAGAATAAACATTCACATAATGCTAAACCCAGTATTAATGTCATAGTTTTTCCTGGGAGTCATCCCCACATTATTTCTGGGACACACTTTAACACTCAATGTGCATCTATTAAAAATACATCTTCATACTGAAAACTAACTCATCTTAACTGGCTAGACTGTCCAAGAGATGATGATTCCCAGTGTTGTCTAATATAAGCCGCAATATACACTACTTTCCTAGCCAAACATTAGAGGCAAAGCAAATGTAAATGTACAATACGTTCTCTACTTATAAGTTGACCCTGTCAAAAGAGAAAGCTGCCTATGGTACAATTCTCAGTGTTTAAGAGGAAAAAAAAATGAAAGGTATATTATAAAAGTTATATTATAAAACTGGAAGTTATATTATAAAATGAAAGCATAGCAAAAGCAAAACATGTTTTTTATTGAAATAAGAATACATACATATCTGGAAGATAGCTTCAAAATATTCGTAAATTCCCAGAAATATCCTGATTTTATGGCATACACTAAATTTAATACTTGAATAAAGTGAAAGATTAGATACTGGTTTAACTATGGTTAGTATCAGCACACAGGAAATCTTACTTTTAATATTGGTTTTTATCTCTTTTATCTTGCACTTTTAAGAAATCAAAACATTCATCCTCAATGTTTGGTAGAAACATATTTAAATGGTTACTTAAAAACTAATCCTGTCTTTAAACCAATATTAATCATTTTGTCAGAGTTCGAAAGATTCACCACATCTGCACATAAAGTACTTGCAGACTTTTTTTTATTTGTACTTATTTTACTATTTACTTGCATTAAATACACACGCGTAATTTTCCATAATTTAAAAATATATTTAAATGTCTGAATTATGCTTGAAAAATTGAAAGAGGATCAAAACAAGTGTCTTGGGTTGTAGTATAGGATGTGCACAAAGTATTCTATCACCATCTTCATGAACTGTTGAATCCAATTGTTGGAGCAGTGTTTTTTCCCAGGGCCCCTCCCTCTGGGCTATCTTCTGTTAATGGCCCATCAATGCCTTGCCCATGACTCATAGATAAGCTATCTCTCGTTAATGGGCCATCAAGGACCCCCCTGTATGACTCATCATCCCATTGTGAGATGCTCCGCCCAGGGGGAGGAACCAAGGATTCTCACCTGGATATAATCTGGGATTTGAGACAGTACCAGTAGCTCTTGCTTGCTGGATTCCGAGAGGACCAGAGCTACCAAACCTTTCTACGGGACCACTGCTTCAGGAAGACCACCTCATCTGGACTGCTTCCATCACCCTGCTCAGGTTGTATTCTGACTCTGTCAGTGGTCTTTTGTATTATTGCATTTATTTTATTTTATTTTAGTTTCTTTTTCCTTTCTTCTTATTAAATTGCATTTCTGACTTGGAGCCTCTCACTCATTTTGCTTTCAAACCACTACAGCAAGTTATTTTTAAGCTTGTTTCACTTACTTACTCAGATAAACCAAGGCAGACAAGTGGATTTAGATGTTTATTATTCTAAAGTAGTTTCTTAAGCAAAAGAGGAACATATGGTGAATATATCATGCACAATTCTGGTGGCTTTCATTAATCAAGAAGTATTTAAGTGAAAAATTACACAGAGTGTACTAACCAGCACTTTTTACAAGCACCAAAACACTCCTCAACATCCCCTATTTGAGCCCGGTTTATCTCTAAATTCTGATTTAAATCTTTTCTGCACTTCTTAAATTAGCATATCTCACCTGCTCAGCCCTGCTCTAAACACAGCAAAAGAACAGGAAGTTTCTCTAATTTATCAGGTAGTTATCAGTTTCCAACCTCTGAGCAAACAACTTCAACTTCAAGACTGTATTTGTTTTGCCCATTCCATGTACATTAAAATTCTAACTGATGAAGAGCAAAAGCTGTCTTACTCTAAACTCTGAACGAAAACCAGCAGGGAAATTTGATCATAAGGAGTCATTCTAAAATCTAAATTTTATAAATATTTATATCACATTCCAGCAAGTGACACTCCAACACTGGAGTCAAGACTAAAAAGATATTTCTCCCAATTGCACCTATAACTTAAAAATTCAGCGCACTAGGTTAATTTAAATTTGTATAGGGATCACTAATGCAATTTGGCTAAGTTCTGAAATGTCAATAGTTGTAATACATTTCAGCCCTAGTGATGATCAAATAGAACCGCAAATAAGGTAAAAGATATATACTTAATTAAAAAAACTAACAGACAAACAGTCATCTTTATTCACAGAAACTGGTACAAAGAGCTTCACAAGTTGCAACATGGGCAGAACATACAGGTATTTTTTAATCACATTCTTCAAAAATCTCATATCTTTTGTATTCTAGTTCAGGTAAAATTTGGACGCTAGAAAGCCCTGAGTTAAAATTTCAATAACTAGCCTTTGCAAATATAGTCTTATTTTAGCTCATGTTTAACAACTTCCCAAGACCTGGAGTATGCAAATCACATGGAAGTGATATGAAACAGAACAGTTTGCTACTTTGCCTACAGGCAAAGATTTCTCTAGTGCTACAAGACACGCCTGTACATGAGGCAGGTACAACCAGTTTTCCTTCCTCCCCAGTATTCAGAGCACATCCTTCTCTGAGCAACATGTAAACACCAGGCATATGCAAGAGCACTACCACAGCATCAACAAGCCTGAGTGCACCATAAAAGCTAGTCAGAGAGCAGGGTCTGACCCTGCGTGGAGCCAAGAAGTATGGGATGGTGTGATGAGGCCACGGGGGCACCAGAGTATCATGTGGGCAAGTCTAGAATATGAAACGGTAGATCAAGGAATGGCAGGGTAGAAAAGAGCAAGACCATAGAGGTGTTTACAGAGCTGGTGTCCTCATTCAGCAAAGATATTACATGCTGTAAGCAGATAAATATAGATGAACTTGGCATATAAGGTGTGGAGGAGGGTGTGTGGTAGCCCTACAGGGAGGAAGCAGAGCCATTTTTCTTTCGCAGAAATGTTGCCTGCTCTTTGTGGTTCTGAAGACAGCATATGAAGTTTATGTCTCCTGGCCTATTTCTACATCCTTGTTCTCATGTTTTTGTAACAGTATTGGTTTCTGTGTCCTTCTGAAAGTCAATACCAAAGAAAATTCCTTCTGCTTAACAGAACCCATTCATTAAAAATACATTGATTGAATCCCTCCTTATGATGGTGACAGGTGCTTTAACATTACAAATGCTATCTCCACATTTTGGGGCATTAGGCTATATATTCAGTATGAAACACCTTCATAACATTACAAAAACAATGATTCCTAGCTAATTCAACAGCTGGAACACACTGCCTAATTCTATGTTTGTTGTGTAATAGAAATAAAAGTTGAGTACTATGTAAGATCATGATATTTTCCACCACTTCTTGGTAAAGCACAAAATAAACAAGGAAAAACACTCTTCCAGCATTTTACAAACTCTTCTTTGCTCCTGTGTTGTCTCTTCCTTAACTTAAAATAAACCCCCAAAAATTGGAATAGGTGTTTCAAACTGATTCCATGTTCCACAGTTGGCTGGAAAAACAGGACTAAAGTAGTCCTTCCATTTTAAAGGAGGTGGAAATAGGAAACTACTAGTTCAATGATTTCAGGATCAGATACATCATCTTTACTATCAATCCTAAATAATGACAAAAACCTGCCCTCATGTGAAAGCACAACACCAGTTTTCCCTTGAAAAAGAAATAATCTTCTAAGCCTCATACTAAAATTCAAAGTTTTAAAATTACCTCTCTGTATATGTATACAAATCTAAATACAGGTATACTCAACTCACGGGCATTTGCCTGAATTGGCAGCAGGTCCAAAAAAGCTGAGTTAATGTGTTCAAAGATGCAAACTAAACTGTGCATCTCAACACATGATGGTTCCAAGATATATTCTCCATATAAAGAGATTCATGTGCTGCAGAAAATCAAAACCCCATACTATGGCCCTCTCCCTAAAAACAGGTATAACATCATGACTATAAAAATAAATCCAAAGGAACAGAGTTTGCACTTACTACTTCTCTATCACTCCTAGCCCTGCTGCATCCACAGGGGAAGGAAGTGACAAACAGCAAAGGAAGTGGAACACCTCCAAAATCCAGTGAGCACCACATCAGAAGAGGAAGTACAAAATGTCTGTGCTATGATGCACTGGCTGTAGGTCACTAAGGAGCACAGATTTTCTTAACTCTTCAAGCAGGTAAGTTAAAATAAGACTCTTGGTATAGCTGAGTAGAACAAGATGAGTAGGTTTTAGCTAACAACACTAAAAGCAAGGAGGAGGATGAGACAATTATTAGGAAAGTGGCATGACATGAGAGAATACTAAAGCCATACCTTCCAGCACAGAAATCATGGATCTATGCCCTTCTCTGCCCCCTGCACACAAGCACAAAACTCATGTCTGAAGCTGCATGACTAGAAGTTTGCTGCTAAACTTCATTTTCTCACAATTAGAGTGGCAAACAGATGCCAGCTCAGAGAGATCTACCTCACAAGCAGAGTACATATGCTGCAATACTCTGGAAAAGAAGAGTGAGGCCGTTGACACACTTCAAGGATAGGATGCCATCCACAGCAACCTAGACAAGCTCATGAAATGAGCCCATGGGAATCTCATGAAGTTTAAGAAGACCAAGTGCAAGGTTCTTCAGCTGGGGCAGGACAACCCTCAGTATCAGCACAGGCTGGGGGATGAAAAGACGGAGAGCAGCCCTGGGAGAAGGACTTGGGGGTGCTGGTGGGTGAGAGGCTGGACATGACCCAGCCATGAGCACTCCCAGCCCAGAAAGCCAAACGTGTCCTGGGCTGCATCCAAAGCAGCGTGGGCAGCAGGGGAGGGAGGAGATTCTGCCCCTCTGCTCTTCTCTGCTCTGGTGAGACCCCACCTGGAATCCTGTATCCAGTTCTGAGGTCACAGCAGAGGAGGGACGTGGAACTGTTGGAGCAAATCCAGAGGCGGCCACCAGGATGACGAGAAGAATGGGACACCTCTCCTATAAAGAAAGTCTGATAGAATTGGAACTGTTTGGTGTAGAAATGAGAAGGCTTTGAAGTGACCTAACTGCAGCCTTCCAGTACCTGAAGGGAACCTACCTCAAAGATGAGGCAAGACTATTTGCAAGGGCATGTTGCAACAGGACAAGGTGGAATGGGTTCAAATTGAAAGAGAATAGGTCTAGATTAGAAAATAGAAGGAAAATCTTTACTGTGAAGGTGGTGAGGCACTGGAACAGGTTGACTAGAGAAGCTGTGGATGTGGATTCCCAGAGGTGTTGAAGGCATGGTTGGACAGCACTCTAAGTAAATCTGGTCTAGTACGAGGTGTACCTGTCCATAGCGGAGGAGTTAGAATCAGAGAGCATTCAAGGTCCTTTCTAACCTAAAGCGTTCTATGATGCTGTGAAGAGCCAAGAGGGATCAAGCTGACCCCGTTCTGCCACTGCCATGCCTGCAGCTCCCAGCACCCTGCGACGCAACCCCGGCCACGGTGACAAGGAGGAGGAGCCACCGTTCTCTTCCCGCCCCTCNGGCTCGTCGGCCAGGGGAGATCTGAGACTTGACAGAAAACCAGCCCTATCCTGGGCCGCGTCAAAAACAGCGTGGGCAGCGCGGCGAGGGAGGGACTTCTGCCCCTCTGCTCCTCTCTGGTGACACCCCAGCTGGAACCCTGCATCCGGCTCTGGGGTCCCTAGCATACAGAAAGACATGAAACTGGTGAAGGAAGTCCAGAGGAGGCCATGAANAGCAGCGGCGGCGGCGACGACGCCTCCCCGCAGCGGGGGCGTGCAGTGGCCGGTTCGGCAGAGGGCGGCGGAGGTCGCGACGGCTGCGGCTGCGATCCGGAGCCGGGCGCGNTGGAGGAGAGAAGGTTGTGTGGAGACCCCATGAAGGGAAGTTCATCAGGATCTGCACTGATAGGACAAGCAGTAATGGGTGGGAATTAAGAGAGAAAATTTAGTTGAAATTTTGGGCAGAAATCCTTCACTGTGGCAGTGGATGAGATGCTGGAATAGGTTGCCCAGAGAATCTGTGAGTGCCCCAGCCTTTGCAGCACTGAAGTTGAATAAGGTCTTGAGCCAGCCTGGTCTAGTGGGAGATGTCTCTGCCTATGGAGTGGGATGGGGGTTGGGACAGAATGATCAGTAAAGTCCATTCCAACCTCTTGACGTTCTATGAGTCTGTGATTCTCACACACAGCTTGAAATATGCAGGTACGTGGGCAAATTTGTCATCGGAAAATGCAGATGTTTGGTTTCATCAGGGTTTCGTGATACTGCTGGAAGTTGTGCAGCACATTTATTTGCAGTGAACTTGAGAACATCCCACCTTAAAGGCAATGTGCTCAGGCTCTGTTGTGCTGTGTGCGGTGGCACCAGAATGAACACTCACGCACTCTGCAGCACTTACTTCTTCCCCCACGTCAGCCATGGCCACACCTGGTCATGGCATCAGCACTGAACAAAGAAAGGAGCTATGGTAAATAACAGAAACCAGGTTGCACATGGTTCTGTATGCTGCAATAAAAGACTGATTGGATTGGCCATCCTCCTGTTTTGGGGCTCTCAGAATTACCACTGTGTTGCAAAACTAAGGATCAAATTAATACACCTTGGTGTTTAGAGTTGAGTTTAGGTCTCTAAGCAACACTGCCGTGGTGCCTGCTCACCCTCAATGTGCACCAACAGACATACCAGCATGAAACAAGTCAAACAATAAAAGCAGTAACAATGGAGGTAAGAGGTAATTGCTATGTTTTGTTGTAAATTCACATGATTCAAGACTGCTATGACCCGTTTCAAAACAGTTGAAATTTCAACAATCCAAGTGTCAATACCATAACAATTTAGTTGAGCCAGAATATGCATTAGATATAAAAGAAGTTGACTTGTTTCCTTACACAGGACCTGGCAAAGGTTGTTATAACTACAGTGAATGCGGGCCAGTACTGAGGCTCTTAAAAGCTGTGAAGTTTGTCTTCTTCAAGTTTATTTCCTTGAAATTAGGCCTTGAGAACTGTTGAAAACATGCCTTTGAGCCACCTCCTGCCATTTTCATAATTCAGTGTTACTTATTCAGGGAAATAGAGCTGTACTGCTTCTGAGCAAAGGCTCAGATGGAGCCGTTTTGGTTGTTGTTTCAGAAGACTAGCTACTGCATTCCTTCATGCGGTTGCTCAGCAGCTCCTCCATGCCTTCCTTCTGGAGAAACGAAAGTCTAGAAATAATGTCCTGTTTGTTTTTGTGGAGCACCATGAAGGCTAACTCTGCGTGTGGGGGGAGAAATAGGCAGACTATTGCCTTGAGTTTATTATGTTTTACTATTTAAACAGGGTGATAGCTTGTGATTCACAGCCCTTTCCAGTAGAGCCTGCAGTATGCCAAAGACTTCCAGTAGAAAGAAAGAAAGAAATTTTGTTTGCAGTTGAAGAACATTTTCATTTGTGAGAAGAAATTTTGAAACATCATATCCAACTACATCAATAGAAACAGAGAGACAGCACTATTCTAAAAGATACAGAAGATAAAAAAGAATTAAAAGCAGAACTAAATTCACTGCCACATCGTAATGTCGTCTTAAAGCTGAAGGCAGACATTTAGTCATATGCAGTGGTTCCCAGACTGAAGAACTAGTGAACACGTTTCTGAGCAGAGGTCAGTAAGGGCAATCAAGCCAACAGATTCATCGCTGTTGTAGAAACACCCAGTCATTTTTAGAATGAAAATTTTAGAAATTCAATTTTCTTTTACATGCCACTGTCTGATTTTACTTTCTTTGTGTAAGAGCTGAAAAGAAAATTTAATTTCTATTTATTTTTCTCTATTAATGTGTAAAATGGCATAATATGATATGCTTATATGTGCATTTTATTGCAGTTATTTAATACTATGCTGCATTTTGTAATGCTGTATATTCAGTTCCTCCCATTCCCTGACATGCAGGCATAATTCAGAACTCAGATGAAAGCAGAGTTTTCCATATTCTCTTGTTCTCTGCTTTTTTTCACTGTGGCTTACTTTTAAAACACAGCTTTGGGGTCATAGTAGTACATGGAAAGGTAACGTATGTTGATATGGGGATTATTATTTAAAGATATGTCGTAATTTTTAAAAAAGGAGCAACTGGAAGACAGTTGTAACTACCTACCTAAATAACATCACACTTTGTGGTGGCTTGATTGCTGCTACACACAGAAATCCAAATATTGATACTTGATGGGTAAAATAAATTGATTACAATAAATCTTGACTCAGCTTCCCTTATGTCCACAGAAACAGTGAATGAAAATAGAACCAGTGTAGATGGAGACTAGCTTACCAAATCCTTTGTACTCGGCTATAACTTAGTACAGTCCCTCAGCCATCGTCTAATCCAAGGGGAAAAACTTTAAGGTCCTTCACCCTAATTAATGTTACATTTGGAGTTGCCTTGG
This sequence comes from Illadopsis cleaveri, assembly GCA_013399915.1. Classification (NCBI taxonomy): domain Eukaryota; kingdom Metazoa; phylum Chordata; class Aves; order Passeriformes; family Timaliidae; genus Illadopsis; species Illadopsis cleaveri. Next base: position 57,266 of record VXBB01020858.1, read on the forward strand.
AAAGCCTATTTACATCAGGTTACAGGTTCTCACAGTGTACAGGACTGAAACTGACAGATGAAATGTGCAGCCGCTTCTGTAGCTTGAATATGTCTTTTGTTTGATAATATAATCTGAAGCAGGGCGGTTGGAGCTTGGAGTCAGGACAGTATGGTTGCAATTTACACAGCACCAGTGCAGAGGTGCAGAAATTGGGAGACTCTTTATGTGGTTTGTGGGGAGAGGTTTTTTCATAATGCTATTCTGTATGTGTTGGTGCAGGGCGCCTGCCATGGTTCATTTTGTAAAGGGGCAATCTCACTGTTAATTAGGTATAACAGATGCATGTGGTCTCTAAACTTTAGATCTAAATTAAGTACCTAAAACCAAAGAGTGTGAAACTACTTGTGGATGTTCAGTTAGGGATCTAGTGCTATTAAAAATGCTAATAAATCATTTGAAATGAGACAGAAAAATAATTGCCTGTGTATTTATATAGTATGTGGTTTTACGGTGAACAATGAAAGGGTTCAGACAGTATGTACAATGAAGCAGGAATATGGGCAAGGAATCTCACCTAGTTCTAAGATGCTTTAATTTTCTTACATTGATGCATGTAGATGAAGTGTAACAGTTCCATTTTCTCTGGATGAGCATATCAGTGTCAATGAGTAAAGTGAAAAGGGAACATGTTTTAGAGGAAAAATGTAGCACCCAATTTTGGCTTTTCAAACTAAGTCCTTTGTCTGTCTTGCAAATAGAAAAATATTTATCTCTGAAAAGGGACTGTGATATTGACAGCTATCCGTCCTCTAAAGCTGGTTTGCAAAGGTGGTTTCAATTTCACACCACCCACCAGAAGCATTTGTCTCTTCTAGTATTCACATATTTGCTTTTTATCAACAGCAGGATTTTTCTGATTATTGTGTTATACAGTTAGTACACTTGCCTTTCCAATCTTGATTTTTGACTTTTTGTAAAACCTTTTTGGTCTTTTAAGACTGATAGTGATAAAGACATAACCCTTGTTATGTATTTATTATTAGCAAGCATATAGCACACACAGCATGTTCCCTTTTTGGCACTGAGCCTATTCAATATGTTTTGCCGGCAGCTGTTTCCTTAAATTGTCTATTCTCTTTCTTCTCCGTGCAGCTTTAAGACTGTAATGCCAAGATATAAGATGTTTTTACAACTTACTTTTTCTCTTCAGGAATTATTCTTACTAAACTTAGTCTACTTAGGTATGCTTACAAGCTTGCTTACTTGACACTTGTTACCCGGCTCCAGCACGTGTTATTGAGAGCTGTACCTATGTGTCACTCCTGTCCTGGAGCACAGGGCAGATTTTGGCTTTGAATTATTGTCAGTCCCATTTACTTTATACTCCTTCATCTTGAAAATAGAGACAACTGCATTGGATTAATATAGTGGAAAAGTGCATGGCATATGTGAGTCAATTACAGGGATTTCTTAAAATCCTACTTCCCAAAATTGTCTGCCCATTCTCTTCAGATCACAAACAAGACATAATGCTAAAACAATTACAGGAACACAAACATGCTGAGCAAGGCGTCTTCCATGAGTAAATTGGCACCAGCAGCCACAGGGCTACAGCTCTGTAACATGGAAGATCAGAGCCTGGGGAGGCCCTTAGGTGCTTAAAACTAGAGTTGAGCAGATATTTATTAAATAAAATGTATAGAATGCTTTATTTTGAGGCAGGGCACACAATTTATCTCTAAAGGACTAAAATAAAAGGTGTTTATTTTTATGAAGTTAGACATAAACACAGATACTGAAAACAGAGAAATTACATACAGTGAAGATTCTTAAAAATTGATATATTTGTATGTAGTTATGACTCCCAAATATGTGCATGCTGATATGTGTCCTTTCACCAAAGCTTTTGAAAAGCTTTCTTATGTTTTTAAAGTAGTTCAACACATCAGACATTTACTGAGCCAGCTGAATAACTGTGCATTCAGACAAATTGCAATGCAAACCAACTCTAACATCATTGAATACTTTTCTACAGTGAATGTGCAGGGGAAAAATGGGCCACTGAATACAGAACCAATATGATTCCAACAGAAGCCATTTTTTGTTTACATTACATCCCAGATATAGATTCTAAGCCTACTGTCCACGTGGGCACACTATCTCTGGGTTGGCTGAGCTGCTTCTCCATGAGGCAGGCACACATCCTTCAGGACATTCAATTGGTCAAGCGTCCATCCTCACATTGTGCTTTCTCTATCTAGGGTTTACATCTTTTGCAGACAATTTCTCAGGCTCTCTTGTTATTTTTGATCCTGTTGTTTTCTCAGTAACCTTGATGAATTCCTGAGAGCTCTAATAACAAAACTGCAGGTGGTTTGATAATATTACTCACAACCAGTTTGGCTGGTGCATCAGAATGGCAGATACATTGCTACATGAATGTACCCCATTCTATTAAGATTGTTAAAATCATTTATTTTCCTCATGATCAGGTGAACCTTTGTCTGAAGCAATACTCCACTTCCTTACCTGTATCCTTCTGAAGAACTCGAGCCAACACTGTGCCTGAGAGAATCTTTGCTTTGTCTACAGGCAGGGCAAGCTCTCCTGTAGGTCAGTGAAAGCTGCAGAAGAGGCACAGAAATCAGTAGAGTACGATTAATGTAATCAGCATTTGATTTAAGCTATTAGACATGATTTTCTATAGAAAATGGATTTCCCAGTTTTACCTGGATACTCTTATGTGTGGTGAAAGGCTATCAGGGCTGCTGCTAAGGAGACAGTAAAAAAATATTGTCAAATCTGTTATGTCAAGAAGGATGAAATAGAACTAGGTGTAAGCCCATAGAAGGAAGCATTTTGCAACAAACAAATACTATCTTCATCAAAACAGTATCTAAGTGCAGAGAGTGGAGTTTTCAGCTACGTGAGTATTTGGTAAAATGAAAAGGGAAATTCATCTGAGTAACATTTTTTTTAAAGTTTTTTGATTAAAGTAGTAAAGAACATTTCAATAGAATTCACAATGAAACAAATTAAAAGTTTCTGTCACCATTACAATCAGGAGATGAAAAATATCTTAATATTTCTGTCCTCATGTAGTGTGATTTCTAGTGAAGTTACCAAGAATCTCTGCTTTGTTTGAAGGCAATACTTTTGTCATGAAGGCCAGCTCACTATGAGGAGCTAAGAGAAGCCAGTCTTCTGTGCTCAAGTAATGAAAAAAAAGGTAACAGAAAAATGAAAAACACTACGTAGCCTGTTCTTGTTAGTTGTAAATTTTTACTACTCTCCATGAGCAAGCTAAGAGTTAAGATGCATGTTACATTTCTGAATAGCATAATTACATTTCCTTTCTGTTTAGCTAATTCTTTTTTTTTGGGGGGGAGGGGATTTGTGTAAACACACAGTTTTTTGTCAATGTACTGTAGATAATACATGAAGTTTAAAGTATTATTCAACTTCTTGCTTAAAACTGCAGCATTTTTAAAGAAAATTGCATAGTTACTGCTTGAAAAATATGATGCATTGTGCACAAATACTCTAAAAAATGTAAGCTTACATTTCATGATATAAAATTAATTTTTAGTCTTTTATGATTAACAGTATGTTGTGCAGAGTTTTACTGAATATATTGCATTCTTCCTAAGAAATGCCTCACATTGATTTTCACACCATATGGGGAAAACATTAGAATCTTTTTTGGTCTTCTCTTCAATTTCATTGGACTAGATTACCTTTTACTTTGTGGCCTTAACTATGTTTTCCTGCACTCTTTACATGCTAGTGCAATTAAGATACTCTGATAAGTTTAATAAGCATTTTCAATGAAAGCCTGTTCAGTCTTACATAGAATTCTTCTAATGTCACAAAGAATCTGCATGACCTTATGACCCAAATTTCCAGGACAGAGCAAAGTTTAAGTAATCACAGTCTTCACATCTCACATGGATTCAAGAATAGATGAATTGTGAAACTTCATAAGCTAAGGACTCTGTTTTGTGAAAATGGATTCATCATAACCTTACTTCTATTTAATCACCCCAGTGTAAGTCACTTGTCTATGTAAGAAAGCAGGATCCTTAAGATCAAGAAAAATGAACCTATCAATTGGTATATGAAAAAAAGAAAAATATCTACTAAGTGGCTAGCATGCACTTATGTGCCTGGTCACAGACTCAATACAGAGTTATTCACCAATGCCAGTGAAAAGCCACTTCCAACACAGCATTTTTCAGACTTCTAATTTCTTAGCATTCTGTTGCACATAGATAAAGCCTTATAAAATAAGGGCCTGTTACCCTTGTAAGATCGTGGCTCAGGCCTGTTACTTAGGCTAAGCAGAAGGGAACTATGGGAGAGTGGCTCAGCTGGGATAGGGGTAGAGAGATGTGAGGGGTGTGAGAGAGGTGCTGCATGACTGCCACATGTCCACATCAGGGTGTATGGTGGTTAGTTGACTTGGGCTTGTTGTGCCTTAGAGCTATGTAACCAGCCAACTGCTTTAAAAGGCCTGGTTTTTGCAATAAAGCTGCTCTCCTTTGCACCTGACTGGAGACTCTGTGTTCCTTGGCTTCATACAGCATTCCAAAAGGAATTTGTTTTTGTAGTTCTGTAAAATATAGGATCTCATCTAGGAATTAATTTTGACAAATCTTTAAAATTAAACATCAATTAAAGAAAATATATCTACAGAAATACCTAAAAACCTACCTATTTGCAAAGTCGTAGTTAACATTTTTCTTCTAGGTAGTATGTCTTTTTGTGTGTATTATTTTATGTCTGGAAGGTGCAATTATAATCCTTTTCCCTTATGCATGGTGAAGTATGTTTTACCTGCTAAAAAGAACAAAATATACCATGTTCAAGACTTAAAAAAATGTATACCAAATTTCCAAGACTAGGCCAGGCCAATATGTTAAACTAAAATTGTCCACAGGCTTCTGCTTCAGAAATGCCACCTAACATTCAGAAACTGCAGTATATGTGCTATTTTATCAGTGTACCTGAAAAAAAAGTTAAGAATATGGTTTTCCTCTTCATTGAAGTCTTTCAGGCATGCCATTATTCTGTGGAAGATATAATTTACCAATAGGTGAAAGAAGTAAAAGTATGAACAAGAATGGGGCATTTCCATATTCTGAAATAGTATTTTAAAACTACTTAGTGAAAAAAGTTCCCAGGATGTTCAGAAGAGCTAGTAAACTGTGAAAACTGAAATACATATTTCATACAATTGAGTATATTGGGACAGTTCTACATATTATTCTTAATCCATGTATTGATCAAAATCTAACTACAACAATATTAATTTTTTTTGCAATGGAGGTATTGAATATCCTTGTCATCTTTTATTATCTCATCTGGGCACCCTCTGCCAGAAACTCACAAGGAGAATGTCATACTTCTCTGAATTCATGCATCTTGAGCAAAACAGGATTAGACAATCCTTTCAGTACCACTGCACAGAAACTTAGAGTACCATAACTTCAGCATAGAATAAAATTTTTGTAGTTTTCTTTGTCATTTTGATACAACCACAGCTTCTGGTTTGTCAGTGTTACTATGAGCCTTT
>VXBB01020858.1:79770-92036 GCA_013399915.1 Illadopsis cleaveri
AGTGACAGGACAAGGTGGAATGGGTCCAGGTTGAAAGAGAGTAGGTTTAGATTAGATATTAGGAAGGAATTATTTACTGTTAGAGTGGTGAGGCACTGGAACAGGTTTCCCAGGAAAGTTGATAATGCTGTGGATGTTGTCTCTGGAGCTGTTTGAGACCAAGTTGGATGGGGCTCTGGATAACCTATTCTAGCTGAAGGTGCCCCTGACCATACAGAAGGGTTGGAACCAGATGATCATGAAGGTCCCTGTCCAACCCAAATCATTCTATGAATCTGTGACTCCTGCTGAGTAAGGTTTGGAGTGCTGAGTGAGACCTTCATGTTGTCATTGTGCAAGGAGAGTGGTTTGTTGCAGCTGTCTGTGTTTGACTCCAGAGCCATTGAAGGATTTTCCCCCTCCCTGCCAGGTTCAGGCATCCAGGACACCCAGGAGGTGCACTTGCAGCAGCATAGGTGAGCTGGGAGGTGAAACCCACTGCGGAGCTCAGATGGTTTCCTTCCTGAGGGACCAGGGTATTTCTGTTACCCCTTCTGGGTCCAGGAAATGGCCATTATGCTTCTTCCCCTTCTAGAGTAAAACCTACTGCTGCAATGCTGGTGAACAGGAGCAACTCATAACCCCAGCAACTCATAACCCCAGCCTGAGGGGTCAGGCCTCTGCAGAGAACAGCATGGCCACAGAGATGGACAACTGCTGTCCCATCTGCCTGGACAGCTGGAAGGAGATTAGCTACATATTGCCTTGCTTGCACCAGTTCTGTTACACCTGCATCCTGCAGTGGGCAGAGAACACACCCAAGTGCCCCCTCTGCAAGAGGAGGATTCTATCCATCTTGCGCTCGGTGGGGACAGAAGATGACTACGTGGAGCATGTCATTGCGCTATCTGAAACACCACCCATCATTGTCCACCAGGCGAGAGGAGACCCCAGACACCTTGACCTCCATTTCTCTGGAGCACCCCAAGCATGGGCTGCAGGAGTGCCCAGGCATCCTGTGAGCAGCCTCCAGCCTGGGGAATGGGTGGTACTTTTTCGGGACCACCCATGCCTCCTAGATACCCTGGTGCTCTGGGTCCGACCAAGGCTGATGCAGATCTTCAGGAACAACTGGGTGGAGGCAGACCTAGTGGAGGATGCTGTCATGGACATCCTGACCAACCATGGAATCGATGAAGACCAGCTGGTCCAGATGCTGGGAGTCTCCCTCCAAAATCATGCAGCAACGTTTGTGCAACAGCTTATCCATGTTGCTGTGCGATGGTGCAGCAGAGAGGCCTGTCGTCTGCTAGCCCACCAGCCCTATCTCCCTGCCCAGGTCCCACCCCTTCTGACAGCCCTGCAAGATGCACCATGGATGAGGTGCCCAACACCTCCTCCACTGCCATGGATGGGGATTCCAGAAGCTACCCCTCTGTATCCATTACCATCACTGTTGGAGCAAGAAGAGCCCCAGGAGGAGCCAGAGGAGTCTGTTCCTGGATCATCCACTTCCAGACAGGGCAGTGAACCCTCTTCGAGGGACCATGGTGACCCCTGAAGAGGTGGGCAAGTGGCCCTGGGGCCTCTTCAACCACCCCTGCGTCCGTGACTTTGGAGGATGCCTCAGGGGTTAGCCAGACTGGGACTGGCCCACCAACTGGGGCATGCACCAACCCTCTAGGGCTCTCAGTCCCTCAGATCCAGCTATTCAAATAAAATGAATGCATGGAAACTCAAAAATGTCTTAGTGGTACAAACAGGACAGGTGGCATTTCAGTCCTTATTATTTTTCCATCAGACGAGAGATGGCCAGCTCCAGGCCCATTCCTATAGCGAGGCCCAGGACAGATATTTCCAGCAGGGGGAGGTTCCAGGTCCAGTTTGTGCCCCACAGCTCATCATCACCCCAGGTCACTCATGAACTCCTCAGGGCCAGCCTTTGCCTGTACATGCTGGTTCTCTGCTCTCCTACCAGCCTGTGCTGCACGGTGCAGCCTCACTACGGCCACAACCAGTTCCCTCCCCCTGCCTGGAGTCACAGCTTGGTGCTGCTCTCTGTGTCACCCCACCACCCAACCCTGCCAAGGCAGGGGGCCCTAGAAGTTCACCATGGAGAAGTGCAAAGTCCTGCCCCTGGGAAGGGACAATGCCAGACTGGAACCTGTGTCTGGCTGCACAGCTGGTGGGCAGCCAGGAAAAGGCACCCATACTGCCCTTAAGCACAGATTTTCCTCCCACTGGTCCAGATCCAGCCCTGGTGCTGGTATTTCTGCTCTGCTTAGAGAGGCCCTATCTGTGCCAGATGGATGCCAAGCAGCTGAAAGCTTTATGTTTATCTAGTTTGGAGAGAAAGGGGCTGAGGGGTGACTTCATTGCTCTCTACAGCTTCCTGAGGAGGGAAAGTGGAGAGGGGTTGGCTGATCTCTTCTCCCTGGGATCCAGTGACAGGACACATGGGAATAGTTCAAAGATGCATCAGGGGAGGTTCAGGCTGGCCGTAAGAAAATATTTCCTTACTGGGAGTATGGTCAGACACTGAAACAGGCTCCCTGTTGTTGGAGTCCAGGGCATCCCCTTGGATGACCTGGAACTTGAGAAAGGGAGTTCGGACCCTGGACAGGGGGGTGTGGAGCCGGTNAACAACCTTGAATCTCGGCAAAGAATCGAAACCGAGACCTGTCTGTCAGTGCCTTAAAAGGAGGCATTTGGACAATGCCCTGCATGATGGGCTTTAACTTCTGGTCAGCCCTGAAGCGGTGAGGCAGTGAGACTAGATGATCATTGTCAGGTCCCTGATAACTGGAAATATCCCATTCTAATACCTGTCAATACTATCAAATACGAGCTGTTTGCCCTCCTTCTGTTTATTTTTAGTGACATAAATATTATTTAATGAAAGAAGCTAAAAATCTGCATTTCTCATGTAATCTCATTACAGAAAATGAAAGAATGTGAACAATTCCTTCTAGTCCCATGCAATACTGATAGTTTATATATGTTGTCTGTTATTGTCACTTGTCCAATTTAGTTTTGCTTACACAAATATTTTTGATGTGTGCTTGTTCACATTTTTAACCATGAGGCTTTTATAGAACATATGCCACCAAGTCTTTTATTGAGAATGAAAACTTTGAGTACATGTATTGTCTATTTATGTGTATAGTGTCAAGAACACAGAGAAAGGAAAAGTGTTCTGCTACAATGGCCCTCATAGCATTTTATCACCTTTTCAGCTCTTTGGTGTGATGTAATATTATGCTTTGATATTTTCTGATTTTTATACAAAGCATTAATGTCTTAGCTTTCAGGGTTTCATAACAGAACTGCCATGGAAATGAATGCATTATGTTCTCAGTATATTTATATACCAAATTTAAGAGAATATTTGGAGGTCCGAATTGTTAGAAACTTGTTTAGCATCATGCCTCAGAATGTAGACATAATGGATATCAACGCCGGCATATACAGATACCTGGGTGGCCTGATTGTTTTACAAGTGTAAGTTATTAAATGGAATGCCCCTTTGCACATAGAAGAATCTGAATAATATGAAAAAGTCCAACAACTGGCTAATGATTTGAGTTGTGCATTGACTTGTCGGGGGAGTGAGGGATGGTGGTGGAAAAATTGACCTTATTATCTGAATGTTGGTAGTATTTAGACAGCCATTTAGCTTCCTCAGAATGTTTGGACTGATGAAGGCTTTTTCAGATAAGGTCTCTCAGATGGACTAGAACCAGGAAGGATGCGTGCATGCAGGAGACAAACCCACATCAAATCATGGCAGAGTCCCATGTCCTGTGTTTTTTCTTCCCAGGCACTCCTGTTTGTAATTCTGTGGAGCTCCATAGTGTTTCAGAGGGAATTACTCTAATGACAGCATTGTGATCAGTGCATGGGTAATAGCTGGTCAACTCATAAAAAGCGTAGAAGCATTCCCACTATTTTTTGGAGTCCTGAAACTAAATGTCTTCTGATACTGTATCTTCCAAGCAAATAAACACTATGCCTCTACTCTTACCTTTTGCTCCTAATTCACCAAGCCCTTCTAGAGCAGTCATCAAGTAAATAATAGTTGAGTATCTGGCTAGCTTCTCTTTCGTAGTGAGGAAGTTCTCTACAGCTCCAGTGATAAGTGTAAAGTGACTTATACATCACTGTTTTGTCATGAGAGGTAGCCTTAGAGATAGAACTATCAGCAGGAGTCTGTGCCAGGACGGAACTGTAGTGTCTATCCTGGTGATGTTACTCCTCTTGAATGAGTCCCTTATTTTATACAGAAAACGTCTACTTCATCAAGGGAAGTAGAACTTAACACTGCATTAAAAGCCCTAGGATTCTGCTGGTGTTTTTAACTTTTGATTTGGCACTGAAATGGAACAATATGTTACTTGTTCTTATGCAAGAAATACCAAAAATTCTTTTGTTGTATTCTTGTAGTTACCAATTTTGTATTGTGCAATAAGCTATAAAAGTATTTTTCAAACAATATGGTAATAATAAAGGCCATATTAATTGGATTCTCAGAGTTTCTTGCTAAATTCATTGTAAGCAATTTTCAACAGTATGTTCATATACTACGAAGTAGAAAAGATTTTTAGCAGTTGGTGTTCAACCAAACTTTCAGGAATGTGTTTATTGCACAATTTTGCATTTAAGTTGCACAGATGTGGGTTTGGTCTCACAAACTACTCAAATAGACATTAAGGAGAAAATAACAAGAGAAGAATAATCAGGAATTGTCAGTTACTTGTCTTCTATTTATGAACAAGGGCATATTTGGCTGTACAGAATAATAATAAAATTTAAATATATCTCATGCAATACGTAAGTTTTACTGAAGACAGAAAGTTGAGAGTTTTCAGAAAATCATAATGGCTCAGTGTATGTATGGGAATATCCACAATTCACCTCTGGCACTGATAGAATATGAGGCTATATTACTGTGTTTATACACAATTAAGTTAGGCAAATTTGACAAAGAGCTGTACTCCCACTTTGCAGTTTTAATTAGCCAGCAGTTGATATCACTAGGATAAAGTTTACTTTGCTAATCAACAGTCATTTTTCAGGCTTCTCTTAAAACTTTCCACGAAGCCCTTCATATTAACAATTATCATGAAGGAGAATTTGTACTGATAAGTCTCAGAATTACCAGTTTCTCTATGTGGCCTTCCTTAACATTTGTAATTGAAGACACACTAAAATGAGAAAAACTCCCTTTTTGCCAAATTTCATGCTGTTTTGTCAATTGCTGAGTTTACGAGAGGTTTTGTAAGTTAGAGGATGTTATATCAGTTTATATACACTTAGATAGCCCATTTTGTGCTCAAAAACCAACCTTCTGATGTCTCATTGAGAGACCAGCCAGGGATAATCTTTCCATAGAGGCTGATTCTGTTTCGTGCAGTGCAAGGAAGGCAGGTTGGAAGAGCACAGGTATCTGGTCCTACACTTACATAACTGTGTACCAGCTGAAGGCTGGAGCAGGGCAGTCTCACTGCACTCTTTCCCTTCCCACCCCCCACAGGGTGACACTTCACCTTTCCCATTTCACATCCCGAGGGCAAGCAGTCTAAAGATGGGCAAGCAGGGAGAGGGCTCTGCATGAGGCCATCTGCACCCCCGTTACTGCAACTGAGCAGTTCAGAGTCGACAGCTGTAGCCAACAATGGGGCTTTGCGTGTACCACCCACACTTGCAGTTTGTACCTTTAATAGGTACGTGAAAGATACCCCAACTATGAGATGGAGAAACAGCAACTTCAGCACGAGAAGCTCTGTCATCAATCCAAGTTAATGCCCCTGTGTTGGACTATGACGATGAACATAATAGAAAAGCATGTGGTAGGTTAGATCTGGTTTTGAACAAAAGACAAATTATTTATTTCTTTCTTCAAATGAAGCATAACACTAAGGTATAAAGGGAGTATAAATAACATCTGATTGTGCTCCTAAGCTCCATGCTATAACTTTCTTGCAATGACATCCTTCAACAAATTAACTACATCATTACTGTTAAGTATTAATTGCACAAAACAGATACACAAAATATATAATGAGCTAGAAAGAGGACAACATTCTTCCATTATGACAAACAATTCTAACAAGAAATGGAAAAAAATCCAATAGATTTAGGCTTATACTGATGGCAACACTGAGAGTTTTAAGTCCTCTCCTTGAACACATTACATGTGATAAATAATATGCAAAATATTTAAAGAATTTTATTGTTGCTTACAGAAGATATTTAGCAAGCAAGGAGACAGTAGCAATCACTGCCTCATGTCTCATATCCCCATCATTCAATGCAAATTTTTACATTTCATGCAATAATCCTGAGCTTATTTTCAGTAACATTGAAATGTCATCTATGTCAATTACCAAATACATACAGAGCCCAGCTATGGGGTCTATTGTATTATTAAGGCATGAAAAAAGAATAGCAGTTTATCAACTCTGAATGCCACAAATACAGCACAGCAGTTAGAAGGCTCAAAAAAGCTCAGAAAGTACCAGTGATTTCTGTGCGAAGGTCCTCCCAGAACACAACTGAATCATCAGTTCCTGAAAAGGCACAGAATCAAATCCTGTCCTCACTGACATCAGGGAGTTCTGCCATTGCCTTGACTGCTGGACCAAGCTTCAGAGCTGTCAGGAGTGACTCAGACTCCTCTTCATATCCCCAAAAAATTGACAAACTTCCTCTCACTCAAGTCAAGTATTAATTGAAAAAACAATATCTATATATTGTTTTGTTAATTAGTATTTTAAGCCTATAGAAAGGTTCAATTCATTATACAGTATGGCAATTAATAAAAAGCCTTTACAGAAAAAGCTTAGTTGTTAGTCTGATTTACTTGTACATTAAAAGAAGGGGGAAGTTTCATTACAAGAACCTCTGCCAAGGTTATGCTCTATTTATAAATTATTTTTAGTTTTAAAATGAAAGATTTTGGTAAGCCAAACCAAGGATATGTGATACAATTCTAGACTCCAGGGTTCAATGGCTCTTCTGAAAGACAAAGAGCACCACAGCCCTGTCCAGTCATCAAGCGAAGAACTCATCATCTGCCTAAGTTGAAAGGGGCCAGCAATGTCTAGATCGTGCAGTTCTTCACAGTCTCTATTTTACGTTTGAGAAGCTCTTGCAAAATGCCATTTAGCAAGCCAAGGTATTCCAGTTCAGTTAATTAAGCCATTGAAACCAGGGACAAATTGCTGGCAAGACTTACTTTGCGCATAATTGCATTATGTCCCACTCAGGGAACTAAAATAGCAGATATCTCCTTTAACTCTACAACTGCTATTGCCTAGCCTTTGTGTAAGTATTTACCTAGCTGAGCTCAGAGTTTACAAATCCTGTAGCCTTATACTTCATGTACAGGTTGCCCATGGTCTGCCATGGACAGAAGGCTGGTATGCAAGAGGGGTGGACTTTCCATGCCTCTACCCCTTGCAGACGCAAGCCACCCCTTGGCAGAGATGGTGCCGTCCAATCCTGTCACTGCAAGGCTCTGAAAACTTTGCAGATGCACAAATCTGACTTAACTAATTTCACCTAAAACACCAAGTTATAATATTGAAAAATTGCTTGTCACACTAAAACATTCAGGAAACTCATTACTGTCTTGTTTGAGATTGAAGGAGAAAAAAAAAAGTTGTTGATATTAGTTACTGGGTTAGAATTTGCAGGGGTTTTGGTTAATTTCTACGAAGAAATAAGTTTATGAAGGCTAAGGCTATAAATTGGTACTATTTCATTTATAAATATTCACTTCTCTTCTAAAAAACATGTTAAGGAAAAAGGTGGCCAGAAGGATCACACATGTTGTAATTTGGTTGTTAGGCTGTAAAAACCAAAAACATAAGTGAAGTTGAGCACAGTGTAAGAAAAAACTCAGTTTTTAATTAACAACTTATTTACAAGTTCATGAAATCAACTGAACTGGAGTAGATGTTCTATGTTTGTCACCAATATTTTATTGTAACTGGTAACTTGCACACTTTGTAGTAGAACAAAAAGAAATTAAAGTCCACTATATACAGCCTTTGTACAGGCTACTTGACTATACTCAAGGCATAGTGATCATAGCACAACCTAGTTTTCATAATAATTTGTGCACAAAAGGACACCAATCAGACATTATGTGAACATTACAGTGAAATGACATCACAAGTCCAGTGAAAATTCAGCATCATACAAAACATATTGATCTACTGCAAATGACATCCTTTGAAACAATAAGCCTTTTTTCAGTAGTAAATTAACCAGAGTCTGACGCAGAGATTTGTGTAGTTATAAGTCTTTTAAGTGAAGCAACCTCTGCAGATAAGTTTGCTATGCCCTGCTTCAAATAGAGGTTCTCTGACTCAGAGACATTGTAGATATTGTCTTTTATTTCAACAACTCCAGTTTTGCAACCACTCTGAATTTTAACATTGAGTTCCTTCTGATGCCAGAGTTCTGGTTTAAGTGACCAGTCTTGGATATTAGTCACTTGAACCGAGAAAGGAGTGTGAGAAGAATGCACCAAGTTTTGCGCACCATGTTTTTCAAGCTCAAAATGTCTTTTTGAGGACATGTCAATGGGTGACGACAACTTCTGCGTTGCATCATAGTCATTATCCATTGCTTCCACTTTAACTTGCATGGCTTTGGCTTTGATTCGAAGCTTGTGAGGCAAAGCTGAAGAATTCACTTCTGGAACTTTAACTGTTGCATGAATATTTTTATGTTCAACTGGGGAATGAATTGGACCCTTAGGAACCTGCTGTTCATCTTCTCCATCAGATGACTTTCCAACTACCCCATCATCAGTTTCTGACGTTCTCGGGGAATTACTGGAGGACCTATTAACTTGCAAGAGAGGAGGAGAATGTGAGTACACATTAAAGGTAGCTCCCATGTAGTTTGGATATATGGATGCTTTATATGAACCTCTGTCATCTCTTGGCTCTCTCTCTAATTCCATGGGCTCCTGCTTTATAATCTGGAACTTATTTTCGGGACTTCTACAATTGCTTTGTATACGACCTGGTTGGGTATGCTCTACAGTTGATGTTTCAGACACATCAGACATTGAGCTTTGAGGAGAATGTTTAATGACAGAAATACAACTGCTACCAACTATAGATGGTTCATGTTCATCTACAAATGAGTTAATATTTGATTTGGAACTCTGATAATCTTGAAAATACACAGTTGTTGAGCTACTGAGTTTCTGTATCTCTTGGGCATAGGCCGCAGAACTAATTAAACCAAACTTTAACTTCAATGAAAGCAGCTCTGCCTTCAAAGTGGCGTTCTCTTCTCCCAGTGCAATTAGTTTGTTCTCTAAGACAAGGTCATTCAGTCGTCGCTTTTCACGAGATCTTTTGGCAGCTTCATTATTTTTCCGCCTTTTCTCCCAATACATAGCATCTTTCTTTTCATCTGGAATGAATTCTCGCTTTCTCCGGCAAGCTGAAGATTTGCTCTTTCCACTACTTGCTTCAGTAAGTAGAATATCTTCATTTGTAGACAATTCTTCAGATACTTCTGCTAAGGTTGACTTGAGTACCATGATTTTGTCCACATTGCTACTTGTGTCAACAGGTCCGTGCTCCTTTTTAAGGGTCTGCATTTTTCTCAGCTGCATCAGAAACAGTTTGTAGAAGATCTACAACAAGCAACAGAGCAAGCAATCTCCACAGTACTTCTCACTCCACAACTCGATAAATACAGTAATTTTAAATCCACACACATGCTTCCTTTTCTTTCATAGTCTCAGACAGAAGTATCTGTCTAGAACCAATTTTCTTAGCAGATTCAATAATCTTCTTAAAAACCTGAAATAAAGAGAGAATTTTATTACTATTTAGGAATTGCTGGTTCAAAACACACAAAAGTAGCTATTGACAAATAGTTTAGACAAGAATTTGGTTCATTAAACCTGCTGCAATATGAAGACAGCTCAACACTGAAACTACTGATACTCCAAATTTCATGGCACCTAGAGGTAGCAGATTTGCTTCCAAAACAAATATTATATAATCCAAAGAAAAAACAATTAAAAAGCATTTGAGTTTTGACCCTACAGTAATGCTGTCACAGACGCTTCCATGATATCACTGGCCAAACTAAAACCTTCCAACATTTTAAACTTCAGGACACAAAGCATGTTGAAGAGCAGCACTGCAAAGTATCCTGTTCCACATTAAAGCATCTCTTCTGAAAAAAGCTGTGCTGTATGACTTAGAAATGCAATATATTTGGGTCCTTCATGGATTAAAAATAAGATAAGCTGATTTAGAGAAGCTGGAGTGATTTCTACTGTCCTAAAACACCACCATTATCCACTGTATCTATTAAGCATGTAATTGCTGCTTTTGAATCCTGTAAAAAAATATATATGCATATATATCTATATCTAAGTATTTGTATCCATCATATTAATTCAAACTAGCAAGTTCACACACATAATTTGGGCAAGTACCCAATGACTAAAAAATATTGACAACAAGATTATGTAATTTTTTAGTATCATACAAAGAAAAAATTAAAATCCGTTTTGAAAAATACATTCGAGAAATAACATTTAATTTAAAAATCGCATTTGACAAATAGTCATATTATGTCAGAGTAAAGTTTAATACCGTTGAGGCATGTGCACCTCCAGGAAACAGTATTTGCATTGAAGTAAAAGTTTAGACCCAGAAGACTTACCATTAAAAAGAAAAACTAGCTTAACCTTTAGCTTCAGACATTTTAATCACTAAATTTGAACTTGAGAGTTTAAATTGGCCTTTGTTTTATTTAGTCCCTTTTAATGCAAAAATATTTATTCTCATAAGATCACTGGTCTTGATCTTAGACACAGCTTCTAAGCGTATCATTTTCCACAGTCAGTCATGTTCCTGGTAAAAAAGAATGTAGTATGCCAAGTGCTTTTATAGAACTGACTATCGAGTCAGCAATCATGCTTGCCTGTATGATCAAAAAAAAAAATAAAAAAATAAAAAAATCAGCCACTTCAGATTAATGTCTCTATTTACAGGGAATGTTTTTACAATAGCTAATGAAATTAATTTTAACATTATCAGTCAAGGAAGTTATAAAAGAATTAATGAACAGTATTCTGCCAGTTTCTCTTGTCTTTTCTAGAAGGCAAAGTGGAATGACTGATGTAGTAACAATTAAGCAGGGTCATAAAGACTAAGATTTCAAGCTGGGTTCTGTTCCATCAAACCATGCCAATTCTTCTGTCATGAAAAAATTAACACATTTAATAGAACAACTAAGTAGAATTCCCTAAAATCCATGGTTAATTACTGACATGTAACGATAGAGTTAGATGCCAGCCACACCAAAGACAGCATCTAATATTTCAGTGCAAAAGCACCACCACAAATTGTCATGTTTGAAAAGAAGAAACGTACCTCTAATACACAAACAGTTACATAGTTAGACCTTGATCCAAAATTCTAAAATTCTAAGTGGAGTCAAAAGGGAGCTTTCTGTCAAGATTGAAGGAGCTGGATCAGGTTTAAAACCAAAAATGATCAGCAAAGCAAAGCAACATCTGTTTCTCCAAATTTTCAGTACAGTTTAATTTGCTGAAGAAGGTGCATAGACATTTTGTCCGTCTCACTGATACAGGGAATCAATTATTTAATTAATATATATGTAAGTGCAACTCCACACTTAAAGAATCATTGCTAAAACTTTAAAACAACAACAAAAAAAGAGAAGGCAAGGCCACTTGACCTTTTATCACATTTGTAGAATATTCAGACTCTGCAGCATCATTTTACACTAATAGAATACTGAGATTTTATTTCATTATCCTGTAGAACTGGGAGTACACAGTTACTGATCCATAATTGTCTTGATCCACTACAATCACTGTATTCACTTGTACCAGTAGCAGACAACTTCCATGGCACACAGCAAGAAGTCGTATCATGTACTGAATACCTATGAAATCATCACTTGTCTCTTAGCATGTATCTCAGCCAACTATCACCTAGGTAAAAAGTGCTCAAAACAACTTTCATGAAATTTCATGTCCCTACCAGCTCACAGCTCTTACTGAATTTAACAATACTGGAGAGCTGCACTCAAACCCAAATATTTGTTCTCCCAGAAAACACACACTAATATGCATATGCCATCATTATTACTATATATATATATATAGACACACACACATATAAATGTGCCATATAGCCTAGAACATCTACACTTACTTGAAGTGGTAGCAACAGCAAGGAAGTACTTATAGAATCATTGGATATTTTAGA
>VXBB01020858.1:110273-132292 GCA_013399915.1 Illadopsis cleaveri
GCACCAGGGGCTGCAGGAGAATCTCGGCTCCAGCACCTGGAGCACACCCTGCCCTCATTTTCCACTGACCTCGGTGTCTGCAGAGTTGTTCCTCTCATGTATTCTTTGGCGCCCATTACATCTGCCCATTAAGCGTTTATTTTCACATCTTAAATATGTTATCCCAGAGGTCTTACTATCATTCCTGACTGACTCGGCCCTGACCAGCAGCCTGTCTGTCCTGCAGCTGGCTGGGTCTGGCTCTATGTGTCATGGGGGAAGTTTCTGGCAGCTTGTCACAGAAACCACCCCTGAAGCCCCAAAACCTGGCCACACAAACTCAACACAAATGATTTGAGTTGGAAGATCCTTAAGGATCATCTAGGTCCAACCCTCAGACATTTGACCAAACACACCCTGAATCACCCTTATTCCTTCATAGAGTACTACACAGAAAAGCCTACTTACTAGCTAGCTAAAAAGTAGTTCCCTAAAAATAAGTATGATAGAGACTTACACAATAATGTACACATAGTTTTTCTTCATTGTGTTTCATGCAAGAAAAAAATGTCAAATGCAAAAAATAGTTAAATGTAGTAAGAGAGCAGGGTTGAAGAATATGTGGTCCAATGAAACCATTCAGGCTCAGCAGTCCTTGAACAAAGCTATTTCAGAGGTACCTTATGTCTCAAGGCCTATGTCTTTCCTTTAGATAGGAAATGGAAATATAGTGTGTTAATCTATTTAAACTATCATACTCTTGTTCTTCATTCATAAACACCAGTACCTCAGGAATATTCAGTAAAAATCTCTTACGTTAGGACAGAAAAACATGGATAAAATTTATTATGAAATTAAACTGGAACTAGAGAAAAAGAAATCCTGATTTAGTGTTGCATATACCTATGTGGCTGCAACACTTCAAAGATAAAAGTATCTTCTCTACAGAAAAATTAATTCATTTATGACTTCGGACCTGCTGCTAACAAAAGTAATATGTGAAAAGAAAACACACAAGAAAACATTAAACTTGACTGTAATCTCACTTTTACATTGAGCTGTCTTAAACAACGGTTAAAAATAGTACACTAAGTTGAATAATGGTTCAAAATGTCTGTAATGTTACTGGCAAGCTAGGCTTACCTAGTATTGTTAGTGAAATATTTTTATGTTAGAGTAACTAGAAAGTTCTTTGAATTAGCTCTAAAAGCTGAGCTGTGGCATGCCAAGAAGGAATGAGGCAATGAACTGAAGGGATGGAGGTTTTTTGCCTGCCATTATTGCATTATTGTTGCCTGCAGATGGCACACACCCTTGCAATTCACCTAACCTCCCCTCAGAACCTGACAGAATCTGTTCCTTATGTCTGCTGGCGATGCCACATCCTGGAGGAAAATTTTCTTGACATTTGTTAAGTTAGCTTCTGAGGTGCCTTTCCTCATGTTCAAACAGAGGAGACACCAGAAAGGGAGAATGACAGAGCTGGGAAGTGTTAGTGTTTGTCCAGGGGCAAAAGCTGTTGTAGCTGCGTTGGTTTGAGGTGAGGTGTGAAATATTATCTGTGAACTTCTTACTGACAGTGAGAGAGCCATGGTCCAGAATTAAGTCAAGGGAACCAGACTTCCACTGCTGGTGGTGATGAGTACAAAAAGATCCATAAACTTAATATCCTCTCAAATGTCCCCAGAAAAGTCTGAAGAAAGTGAAGGATCAGCAAAGCTAGACTTCCTGAAAATATTTAACAGCGAGCAAACATGGAAAGAGTAAGAGGTTATTCCTTTATCTAGGCCCAGTCCCAAATGCTGTCCATGCAATTTGTGAAAATAACCATAGAATTTGCCTCCATAACCCCTACAAATTCTAAGGACAACGATTCTACTTGCGTTCGGCTCCAAACACATTTGAGAAGTAAAATGTTATTTCCTTGGTACTAATAGTATCTCAAACATGAACCTTTTCTCTTTTAAAATAAGTATATTTCTAGAAGGCAAAACACATACCACCTTAAACTGTGGGAGCTTAGAAACATTATTTTGTTACAAATGTCAACTAAATGCTAGTTGATGCAGCTGTACTTCTGCCCTATATACCGGAGCTAAATTCTACTTGGGCTAATTAGCCATGAAAGAACGTCGTCAAGTCTCAGAAGAATAAGCATGGACAATTCCTTCCAGACTGACATATTATTCTCTAACACAAAGCTGTTTTAGTTTTCTGACAACAATTCTCATGGAGATGAATTGATGTTAGTTAAGCCCAGTGCCCAGTAACAGGAATGCAATAAAATGGTCAAGAACACTTGGCATCCAAAGCCCCAGTTTGCCATTTTTCTGTACTGTTCCTCAGCTATTATTCTTAGAATAGAATATGTTGCCTCATAAACAGAAAGAAAATAATTACACCACTAAAATAGATCAGTTAAAGAAGTGTTTAGCAAGACCATTTCCTCAGCCACAGGTTCTCAGCTTTCATTCCTATCCTGGGCTACAGGTAACATGCTCACACAGTTTGTGAACTGGTTTCCAGCAGAAAACTTGAGACCAAGTAAGCAGCAGATGATGGGGAGATGGGTAGTTTGAGAAGTGATGGAAGCACACTGATACTCACCAGCCTTTGTAGAGGTCCTTCAAGCTCTCTTCCATTACAGGACAAGAGCACATCCTTTAAGGGATGAAGACGACAGCAAGATACTCCAAAGTTGCATGTAAAGATAGACTACCACTATGACTACCACTATCAGAATGCCTTACCAAATGTATTTCCTATTCCCTTTCACATTTCTGAGAGGTTCTTGAGGAAAAACAAAATAAAACACAAACCACAAAATTTTTTTAAAAAACCCTGAAAAACAACAAAACCAAACAAGCAAAAAAGAAAAACCCACACCCCGCACAGAATAGAACAAAACAAAACAAAAACCCAAAACAAAACACAAAAAATAAAACAAGCCAATTAGGAGAGCTTGTTTGAATTTCAACTGACTTTCTGCATGGTTCTTGGGGCAATCACAGATCTGTGAACTGGTGAGTCCTCTGCTGCTGGAAAGAACTTGGTGTGCTATCCACATGTATGAAGTCACCCTGCCGTACACATCAGTAAACTGGGCTTGGTACAAGCACATCATATGACAAAAAAGGATTCTGCTGCTCTGCCCACCCCAGCAAAGGAAGGAGTTAAACTGAACCTAGAGAGAAAAAAAGGTCAAAACACCTCTTTACAGGCATAGACACTTTAATTGATAGGGGTCTTCTAGTAATTGAGTCAATTTAGTTCTCACCTTCTCAATGGGTATTACATCCAGAAAAGAAACGCCCCCAAAACAGAGTCAGTTGCAGGTCTGCTCACTAATTACAGTAGAAGGAAATGGATGTTTCACTTTCCTTTATGCAGCCTGACTCCTTCTCACCCTTCATTTACTGCTCCCATTACAGGACTCCTAGGCAAACATCTTTCTTGCCCTTCTTGGGGCAGGCAGCTCAGGTCTTGCCTGCCTTTGAGGTTGATGACCATTCTGGCTTTGTGATGAACAGCCAGAAAGCCCAGGGTCACCAACACTGAGGTACTTCATTCAATGGGCTACCCTAGCACTGGGAAATCTGAAGGCCTGGCATTTTTTCTCCCCAGCAGACTGCTGGGCAGACTGCTAAGGAGCTGGGTTGGCAAGCTGGCATTAAACTGGGCAGGCTTTTGACAGAAACCTGTCTGGCAGGCAGGTTTGGAAATGTGCCTGTGTTTTGTCAGAAGATTTGTTAAAACAGACAGATTCTCACAGAATGTTCTGATTTTGATTAATCAGCACTTCAGGGTGGGTAAAGTGTTCCCCTGGAAGATTTCTGACCATCTTTGTGAGTTGCGCATTTGCAGCATTCCCAATTGCAATGATCCTTCAGTGTCTTCCACTCAAAATGCCCATCCTGATGACAGTCTGAGTGCTTCCCTGCAGGGAGGTTAAGCTCCACCATGTCTGTCATGAACAAGGGCAGGGTGTGACACAGGCAAGGACTCCAGACCTGGGTTGTTTGATATTAGAGCAATATCTTGCAGGCAAACAGAAGGAAAATGTCCTTCCCATGACAAAAGTACCTAACAAATATTCATAAATATGAATTGCATTAGTTGGTTAGTTGATCTCACACAAACCTGATCTGTAGCAATGTATCTGTATAACAGGCCATTCTGATGCACCTGCCAAACTGGTTGTGAGTAATATCATCAAACCACTTGCAGTTTTGTTGTTAGACGTCTCAGGAATTCATCAAGGTTACTGAGAAAACAACAGGATCAAAAATAAGAAAATATCTGCAAAAGATGTAAACCCTAGATAGGGAAAGCACAATGTGAGGATGGATGCTTGATCAATTGGATGTCCTGAAGGATGTGTGCCTGCCTCATGGAGAAGCAGCTCAGCCAACCCAGAGATAGTGTGCCCACGTGGACAGTAGGCCTAGAATCTATATCTGGGATGTAATGTAAACAATAAATGACTTCTGTTGGAATCATATTGGTTCTGTATTCAGTGGCCCATTTTCCCCCCTGCACCGATCCCAGTTTGTAATTTAATATTATGAATTAGAGGCACTGGAACTACTGAATTAGAAAAACAAAGAAAACATGCACATTAAAGAAAAGAAACTCATACCATTCTCTGCTCTTCTTTCTGTGTTCTCATTTCACATTACCACCCTGCATTTCCACCTACTCCCTGACCTCCCTCGCCCTCAGTGTGTCTGGTATATATATTTAAAAGTCAATGTTATTTGCTTTCATCCTTGTCTTTTTAAGAATAACTACAAGGTTCTGCTTGCTCTGACAAACTGAACTTATTCTCAGGCAAGCCCTGCATTTCAAAGCAGGATTTGATACACAAGAAACCCAGTGGAGCCTGTCACACTTATTTTTGGTTTTGGTTTAACTGATTAATTTATATTAAGGTATTGTAGACCATGTAATGATTCTACTGCACTTTTGTGCACCTGTGTGTCATGAGGTAGCCTGGGTCTGAGAGAGGGCCAAGTCACAAAGTCCACATACAGATTTTGTTTTTCTGAGATCTGAGGAATTCAGATTTGAGGGTTTGGACTATCTCAGGAATATACAAGGATTCAGTTCCTGTCTAATTAGTTGTGGAACATTTATTTTTCCTTTCCCTTCCATTCCTACCACTTAGGATTTTATTTCAGTGATTGTGTTTGCCATGATTGGAAAAATTAACAAAAAAATCATCACTATTACATTATCCTTCTGCTGGGATTAGAAGGAAAAAGAAACAGAAATGTTCCATTGAATGAAAATAATATTTCCCACACTTGCAGTAATCTGTGGCTAACTAGTTATCAGTAATATCTGAGTGACTCAGAGGTAATATCAATGGCAGTGACAAACTCCCTAATGGATTTCATGACCAAGGATTTACAGGCTCTTCTTTTAGAGGTCAAATATCTCTTTTTTTGGGGGGAGTGAGGAAGTTATTAGTTTGACAATTAAAATATATATTTGAAAGGAAACATTTATGATATAAAGACTTCCTTAATGTAGAGAGTTTCTCCTGTTTTTGAAGACTATTAGTCTCAGGGCTTTCTTGCCTTCTCTACTGAAATTAATTAACAGATGACATTTTGTCCCTGTTCATCAATGCTTATCTTGTACCTCAAATTCATCAAAGACCAATTTTTTAATGCAGGAGTAATTTTTCTCTGGTTGTCTCTAGTTTTTGTTCTCTTCAGCTCTTGCTAATCTCTTGCTGCAGAATCCGAATTTACCATACAATGTGCAAGTGTTGCTAGCTCTTTGACCTTTCTATTTCATTTTCTGCATGTTGCTATGTAATATTCTCTGCAAGCCTTTCTCTTAAAAATCACACATTTGCATGCATACTTTTGAAATATGGAATGAACATCTTAAGGCTCAAAACATTCTTCATTTGTTCTTTCACAACTTGGTGAAAAATACGTTTTAAGGCAGTATAAATCCTGCCCCTACTACATAAAAAGGAAAATAGTGGTAAATGGTAGTTTAAAAAGGAAGCAGTGAAACTGTGCGGAAAAACATTTTGAAACACACTTGGATATTAAAACCAAGAGAACAGTTTATTCTGATAAGTCAAAAGAAATTTAGTTTAGTAAAGGGCTAAAGAACATGTTATGTTTGATATTTAGCATTAATAGAAAAATACCGACTTGGTTTTTCTGGCTAATGGTAGCAGCATAAGGTTGCTAGATATATGAGAAACTATGAGAGTAAAGATTGATGTCTTTAGTAAGTGTATGGTATAAATGTGCAGGCTGTGACTCTAACAGAAACATACTTTGAAGTAACAATCATTATATGGACTAATATGATCGGTGGGTTGATGGTCTACATCAACAACCTAATGGGAAAAGGAGGCAGGAAATCCTGCAAATAGATGACACAGCCAGGAGGTAATCTTAAAAAAAAAAATTAGAACATTAAAAAAAATAGAGGAAGTAGGAAAGTGATAAGGTGAAGTAGTAAAACCAGGAAGGAGGCATAGGAGGAGAATGAGTACAGAGGTTAGGGAGGTTAGTAAAGATGTCAGAAGCAAACTGGATGCACAGATTAATGGGGCTGGACTAAATGACATTAACTAAATGACATTAACACCACTACTTTGGGTAAGCTGCAAAAGACAGAATTCAACTGTGAGAAGCAGTCCAGACTCCAGAGTACAAGAAGACCCTGGCATAAAAATATCAAAGACCATGCAACCATATGCCACCAAACAGTGGCCAAGCATGGACTGCGGACGTTTATTGTAACACCTGACCTCAGATGATAGGACTCAATAATCTAGTGTTCAGTTACATTTTCTCAGTATTGAACTGAGATATTCTTTATGTGTTCTCTCTTCACAGATGTGTTTCATTACTTAAATTGACCCAGTTTATTCCAATCATAAATTCTGCCTAAATATAATTCTGTAATTTGAAAAGAATGAGCCATAGTCATTATGAAAAAAAAAATAAAAAACCCCAAACGCCTTAGTAAGAAACCATATCACTGGATGTAGGAATACCATTTATTATATTATTATTTTATTTCAACTTGAAGGTTAACAGAAGCATAAAATCATTTTTGCTGCCATTCTCTTCAACCTCCTTCCTTCTTTCTCTATTTGCAATAAATAGGAATAAATCTATTTTCATCACTAAGCCCCAAATGTTTCTCACACAGCAGTTTTCTGCTACAAAGTAAACAAACTACCAGCATTGACACTTCTGCCCTCACTGACTCTACCAACCAAGCCAAAATTTAACCGGCGGTTCCTATGGAGTCTTTTTTCTGAACCTTATTCTACACAGGATGCAGCAGCAAGAGATAAGGAGGGTCTTATGTTCCTCTTTGCAGAACCTGATGGCTCAGAAGTACACATTAGAGAAATCTTCCTTTTTGTAGAAGGTACAAATCTTTTTGACAAAAGTATGTCCAGGTACTCCAGTGATTTATTTGTCATCTGTTATCCAGGAACATGCTCTGCTACTCTTTGGTTCACTATCACCCTTTCTGAGTGCAGAAGAGCACCTCTCATGCTTGTCAGCAGTTTTTATTTGATTCCTGGCCTCTCCAGAGCAACAACCTCACCTTCTCAGTGGAAGAAATGAGGGCAGGCTCCTCTATATCACAGCATACCTCAAGGTTTAACTCCAAGGACACCTCATAGCTGAAGAGGAAAACTGAGGTGTTTTGAGATTTGCACACTTCTTCGTAGATCACAGTCAAATAAATCCCATGAAAGCTAACTTTATGTAAATTGGATGGGGTTTTAGCTGCGTTCTACATGCCTACCTTCAGACACATTGTGTCCGTGTAATGCTGCCAGTTTTCATGCTTTAACTGCTAAGGGGGATTTCTGCTGCGGCCACTGCACCAGCACAGAGTGTTTTCTACTCCTCCAAACCTGGCTAAAAGCAAGCAGCAGTGCTCCACTTACTGCTTGAAATAGCCACACTCTGCACACAGGATCATGTCTCTTCCAGCCGAAAAGGATGTGTGTTCACTGCTGGCTATGTGCTGAGCAGGTAGGTGTTTCACAGCAGAGCAGAGTGAGCTCAAATTTCCCATTGTGAAGCACCAAGGCTCTTACTACAGGCTCACTAGAGCAGATGCTCTGTGGGTTGCACAGCCATAAAACAGTTCTTGATTAGTGTTACCTTACTGCTAGTAAATTGTTGATGTTTTTATTGCAGCTGGACTTTGGAACAGGGCCAATTTGGTGTTAGTACTTTCTTTTTAGGAAAAAAGTTTTCTTTTCTTGCTTCTTTCTTTTTCTGTCTGATATATCTTATCCCAAATTCAACATCTACTCATCTTTTTGATGTGCCTGTGGGTGATCTGTCTGTGGTTATTGTCATGGCTCACCAGGAGGGTTTTTGGGGAAAGGAACCATCAAGGAACATTTATATTGTCATCATATAAATATCTGTATGCTGCTCCAAATTGAAAAGAGCTACTAGTATCCAGCTTCCTATCAGGTTCACATCAAATTTTGCAATGATTGGAAATCCAGTTCTTGACTTGAGGAGTGACGCAGATTAGCCTCTGACTTACAGATTAGCCTCCATAGTACCTAGGGTCAGCAACATGCATTCCCTGGCAGATTCTTTGACGTATTTCTATATCCTGTCCCTTTATGTACATACATAGTTTTGAATAACATGGGTTTAAGACCATTTAAAATTTTTTATTTGCTCTCTAGAGTAGTATCAGGTGTGTATTTCCATTTCCAGGCTCTGTTTAAGTATCTGATCATCACCCATGCACAGATGCCAAAAGTTTTTATTTCCTTTTGCAAGATGCTTAAACAAATCAGGTCATTACCAGCTGTCTGTGTTTGTTGCTGAATCTGCAGTAACACAAATGAACATTACTGGCAAAAAATCTCCAAGAAAAAGGTTTATCTTTGTCAAGGACTGACATATGTTTCTTAAAATCATACAGGATTCACTTTCAAAGCATTTTGCTGCTGTTACTGAGCAGTATCAGTGTTGCTACTGCACTGATAAAGCTCAACAATGTGGTGGGCTCAGTTTTATGAGGATGCCCACACTGTGTGTGCAAGGAGAACTAGCCAGAAGACTTTTATTTCCTGAAGTCCGAGGTGCATGCAGAGCCTGGGTGGTGTGCAGGGCTGGGGTCAGATGGCTTCCTGCCCAGTGCCACACTGTGGGTAGGATGTGGCGCGTCAGGCACCCAGCAGGATGGGATGTGGCCAAGTAGCATCCTCAGCACGACTTTGTATTTTAATAAGTCACATCCCAGGCAGTATTAAGCACTGCAAGAGGATACCCAGCTAGGAAAAGCCAGTCCGTGGTCCTCACCACTGACCTGGAGTTACTGAATCCTGTGGGGTCACTTACGCCACACTCTCCACTTTGCTTCTTCATCAGTTTGCTCAGCTTCATCACTCTTCCACTTATCTTTTCTCCTTGACCTTCAGCAAAGTGTATGAATAATAAGGATTATTACACTGGTTTTACATTAAAAACTTTATTTTACATTGCAAAATAAATATTTTACATTGTGTTTTATATGTTTATTTAAATAAAGGGTCTAATTAGATTGTTGAAAAAACTGAAAAACAGTAGCATGATGGAGAAAAAAATAAGAAAAAAGGTGGAGTCAAGAAACAGCTGTGAGGGTGTAAAGAGATCTCTACATCTGGCTGCACAGGTGACACACCTTGCCCAAACCAAGCCTTGCTTAGGCCAAGCGTGCATACACAAACTTCACTGATTCTGTTTGGCCTACAGCAAACTTGCAAAGTAATTGATAGCTGCACAGAGGAGCTCTGAGTATACACAGACAGCTTCAGCTGAGCGAGCTTTCTGCAAACCTAACCACCTGGCTGGTGAGCAGTATCCTAGAGCCAGTTTCAGTGGGAGGACACCAATGTAAGGGCGTGCATGATTCAGGAACCCCCTGCAATGACAAACTGCCATTTTTACATGCTGCTCTTTAAACTCTAGCACCATGAGATGACAGAGGTTAGGTTTGAAACTTGAAAAATATTTGTATAAAGTTGTGCTTTGTGATAGCCCAATATCACAACATAGCAGTGTGTCCTCCCACCCCCATAACAAGGGGCATGCTAGTAGTTTTGACCTTCACACCACAAGCTGCTTAATGTTTCTAGATGTCTCTGTGTCTTAAATGTAGCCATATTGCTGATGGTGATTTTTGTGGACCATGTGGTATTAGTATTAGTTCTGCAGCTGGATGAGATGCAAAGTGCTGTTGAAGCTGCTTAAGATAGTGACAACTAAGCAAGTAACTCTTACTCTCCTCTTTAGACCAAACAAAAACTTCAAGTAGTCTTGCAAGTTCTCTGGTTTTAAGCACATACAAAGTGCAGCCCTCAGAAATTACTTCAAAATAGAGGTAAATTTAAGGAAATAAATTGGATTTTCTTTTACCATTTTCTGTGTTCATAAAAATAAAATTGCCATAATATGAACAGCAGGGGGAAAATAAGCAGTGAAAGAGCATCACCATTAAAGCACTCATCGTGAAGCTGACAAATGTATTTTCATAGTATTATTTGAGTTCCAAAGATAGCTCTGGAAAAGGAGGTCAGCCTGGAATTGGGGCATTAAAAAAATGTTGGCTAAAGACAGGAAAGGTCATGACTGTTTGCACAGTGCTCTACTTTCTCCATTAAAAAATACCCACCGACAAGAAAAAACAGTTAAGGAGACATGATGATTCAGTGCTGGAGGGAAAAAAAAGCAATGTGTGTGATTGGTGAGCACTCTCGCCCCATCTATGAAATCATCTACATGCGTGGCTAGATGAACATCTGCTGCATAAAGTCAGCACTGGTTTCAGTATGCCACAAAACAATTTGGCTTTTGCTTATTTTCTGAGCAATGGTACAGGAAGAATATATACTATACCCGAGTAGCTAATAATGTAGCGTTTAATAATGACATCAGTGAGCAAGCAATGCTAATAAAATTCAGCATCTTTGTCTCAAATGTGTTGTTAATCCAACATGATTCAGAAATGGATGAACGGGGGTGGGAAAGTAATCAAGCATACTTGTTTATGTTATTTCCTCTATTCTTTA
This sequence comes from Illadopsis cleaveri, assembly GCA_013399915.1. NCBI lineage: Eukaryota > Metazoa > Chordata > Aves > Passeriformes > Timaliidae > Illadopsis > Illadopsis cleaveri. The sequence goes on from VXBB01020858.1 coordinate 121,336, forward strand.
TCAAGAAAACTAAATGCCAGCATGTGATCAGCTCTGATTCCAGCACACAGTCGTTTGCAATGAGTGTTTTAATGGACTGCTCAAACTGATGGTAGAAATGAGAAAGATCATCCCTTAAATTCCATATATACATACAATATAAATCTGGCCTGTATTTATCAGTGATTAAGTATGACAGAGAGTAGTAGCTTATCCAGGAAATTCCATATGCTATGTGGGCCAGATCCTCAGCTGGTACAAACCAGTTTAGCACCAGTGAAGTACTAGCAGTACTAGCTGCCAAGTTTGATGCTGCACCATGTGTGATATTCTATGCCAATTATTTAACAAGCTTATTAGGTATTTGCATCTAATTTGCATATAACCAACTTCCTTTTTTGAAAGCCTACACTCTAGTACTGTGGGGGTGGAAAGCAGCCTTGCTGCACAAAACCCTCAGCTTAACTACTGAGCATGTAAAAACTGGTGGAGGTTTTTATAGCCACTCATGTTCTGTAGTTCCTTACCTATGACTGACAAACTTATACTACATCTTTTAGTAACTAAAAATGGTGGCAAGGGATTTTTGTCTAGGGACTGCCACTGAGAGTCCTGGCCTCTCAAGTCCTGCCCCAAAATCTTGTGCCTTAGTGGAGCCACAAAATATCAATTACATGTGAGCAAGTTTAACTCAACAGATCCAGCTGAGATTTGTAAATTTCAGACAAAAGATTATAATCAACCATGCTGCCAGGTACTTATGCTTCCAATAGAATGCTAGTAACTTTTACAAGAGAGTTATAGGGGTGCTTGGGAAGTTACCTCTGTGAAAGTGATGACTGAGATTTGGTAGCTACCAGTAGGCAGGCACACATTATTTCAGTTGCTCTACCCCACCCAGTTGCTTAAAAAGACAGCTGTCATCAACTCACTGCTAGTAGACTGCAAATTCACTTCTCTAATGCAATATTTACATCAGAGGAGTGTAGGTCAGGATGCTGACATTTAGACCTTTTTCTTTGATGTGGCTTTGGAATGGCAAACTAGGAAGGCATTGCACAGTCCTCTTGTATTCTTTCTGCAGAGGAAAGAGTGGAGAAAGTTATGCCACTGTCTGGTGAAGAACAGCCTTCTGAGTGCAACAATGTTTGGGAGTGCAAAACTTGGATTTCAGGATTTTCTGGGCTCTTCCTTTACTCCCAGAGTAGATTGTAAATAGTTAAAAAAATCAGAGATGCATTGAGGTTTGGGTTGACTGCAAGAAACTAAATTCAGGACAATTCTCTTCAATCCATAGATTTCTTCACATGAAAAGATCATGCACATTAAAATGGAGACTTATGAAAAGCTATGCATCACTTAACCTGCTCAAGCATAAAAACACGTCCTGCACCATGAGTTTGGTTCCTTACTCTGAGAGGCAGAATGACAAAGCAGGGGAGAATGTAGCCTAGAATGCTTGAGAAATAACTTTTTAAGCCTCTGTGTAATCTAACTGTAAAACAGATGAACAGCTGTTGGTCTTCTGTTTTGGAACAGGACCCACTCATTGGCAAGATCATTAAGTGCCCAGGAACACAAGAAGCTGCCTTAAAAAGCTGTGGTTTCCTGACTTGTGTTTCATTACACTTTGTCGCTTAAGTTAGAGAAAGGACAGGAAAGTACAGGTCAGCTAAAGTGAGTGGTTGAGCACCTGTTGCAGATGAGCTAAGATTCACTAGTAAAATGGGAAAGTCATGTAGGGCCCACAACTTCTAGCAGGTTTGATGAGGGACCAGGCATCACTACACTCCTCAGTGAGCAAGGGCATCACACTCTGACCTAGATGGGGAGTTTGTCTGAGAGGATACCAGAGTGATGGTAACACCCCAGTACAAATTATTACTGGCAGCATAAACTGAATGTCTTACAACACATTCTCTGGAAAAATGAACTAAAGTAAGATGAATGCAACACAGATTTTCTTCAACTAGTGCAGGGACTATCTGCTACCTCACTTGCACCCTTTGGTACTCTCTAGAAATATCCCACAAAGCCTAGGTCTCAGGCACTGTTCTTTTTCTTCATCTTGTTTAATACTTTTTCCTTTGCTGTGTTAATTCTCACTGTGTTCCTTCTTCTGGCTCTTCATTAATTTGAAATGCCAATATCAACATATTTTGGTACTTGCTGTGCAATACATATCCAAGGTGAGCTCAGTGTGGTATTAACAATTCCAGCTCCAGCACTGCCATTAGTTCTCTCGGTGCAGACATCAAAAAACAATACATTATCTTAATGCAAAGCTGTCAACTGCTTACTACATTATACCTACTGTATAGTATTCCCAGGCCAAGACTGTATTAAAAACAGAGTTAGGACAGAGAGCATGGATTAAAAATGTGGACAAAATAACCATTGCAAGAATGCTGCAATTATCCCCAAAACAAATATTAAAATCCCTATGATTCAAAGTTCAATTTATACTAATAGAAATTCACAGTAAGGTCATCGAAACTGCCTCAAATGTGACAAGTAGTGACAGCCTGCAATAAACAAGCATGTTAGTCTTATAATACCAACAGCTACAGTAGCATCAAATATTTCTACAATTTAAAAGTAATTATTTCTTTTTCATATGCTGTCTTTGGTGTGAACTCATATATGGACAGCAAATATATACCTCTTTTTTAGCATGTGAAATGGCCTTCTTCTATAATAGAGTGGAAAATACAGGAAGAATGTATCTATGTTGGACATAGAAACAGCCTTTATCAAAACCTGTGTCTTAATGCTAAGTGACTCCAGAAAGAGTCTTAGCTCTGATGTAAATTGGATCACCTGCTTTTATAATGTATATTTTGACTTGCATCCACAGAGTTCATGACAGTAAAATAGCACACATCCTTCTCATGTAATTACATGTTCAACTGCCTACAGTGTAAATCCTATGCCCTTTGAAAACAGTTACTGGCATATAACTAATTAATGAAATTATTCAGGGTTATTGCCCATATACCAGCAATATTAGTTAGAGAAGAGTTTACATTCAGGTTTAACCAGTTTGCAGCCCTGCTGGCTTACCACATTATTTTCCATGATAATGGTTTTATCTGGTTTTCGAAAACCACATTTTAAGGAAAAAAAAGCTGTGGTACAAAATAAGGCTGGAAATAAACAGCACTGAAGGAAGCGCCATCATGAAGGAGCACACAGCTACAAGGGAAGAGCCGGTAGCCCATCAGACACAGGCACAAAAGGTAAGAGCAGCTATTTGGGGAGAAGGAGGGCTAGAGGTCACTTATGCTTGGCAGCATGTTTTGAGAAGTTGCTTATGATATCCCTTCTGGATCCTACTGGGAAAGGAAACATCAGCTGAAAGGAACCAGAAGTTTCCCCCATAACCTGGCACTTGAGGGGAGACTTTGGCTGGAAAAGGACCCCATTCCACATCGTATGTGTTGCTCTGACCTTTCTCTCTTGTTTGGAGTCCAGCCTGTCAAATTTTGTCCCTTAACACCCAAGTCCCAGCAATGTGAGTTGAAATTATGCCACTGGCCCTAGAATTGTATTTCCTTTGTTTGCAGCCATTTAAGCAAATTTTCTCTTAATCACTTAATGTAATTTATACATAAAATTTTGGCCCATATGAATGTAAAGAGGCAGGTATGGCACCAGAAGTGTTCATGAACTGCCTTTGCTTACACCAAAAGCTGAATTTGGTCCAGTATTTTTGCACAGAAAGGGAATGTGTAATGTTACTGCAACACATTTGCTCTGGCACTGTCTCACTGCTGCTGGCACAGACACAACTCCTTGATATTGAGTAGGTAAATTATTTTCCTTGCCAGCTTTCTATCTGTAACTTTGACTACGAGTAATATTTGCTAGCTACCATCAGTATGTTAGCTTTTAAGTTTCATTTCAGTTGTAACTCAGACATTAAAACAAAGCTAGAGGCGATGCCTGTCCTAACAAGTCACGATATTCTGTGATGATGCACTTCTGCGTCATCTCAAAATGACAGTATGTTCCATGAAAAAGAAAAGGAAGGGGGAGTAGGCTTATGTCTGCATTTATCAGAAGACACAAAACCACATTTCTGTCTTCATTCCTGTGAACAAAATGCATCCACAGCTCTCCATCAAAGAACAGACTGCAACACTGTAAAACAGTCAATAAAACCAACTGGGTGAGGCTGGGTTTTGGGATGGGAAAGAAAAAAGGTGAACAGCAATTAAAACCAGATTTCAACTCCTGCATCTTAAGATTTTAAGATGTTACAGATGGATAGTTTCTTACCAACAGCTACCCATAAACCACAGGAACCAGCTTGTACTTTAGCTGTACTTTAATTTATATTTTGACTTTTCATCAAAGTATCAACAAATGTGATTCAACCTATAGAGCTGACTGGACAAATCCTACAAAATTTATTACCTCCTTTCTTTCATTCTTTTCTGGCATATTAGTCTACTGACTTACAACAACACTACAAATACATTGCCTTTTTGAGTGTCTAATAACAGAAAAAACAATCTCATACAATTAGAAATAATATTCTACTCAAAACATGGGATCTGGATTAGAAAGGTGCAGTGCTCCTACCTATGGAGAAGAGTATGCCTCACAAACGGGAAGGGGTTTGTGCAAGAGAAACAGGGAGGATATTTGGTTCCACATGCTTTGCTCAGTGTGCAGTTTCCCACCACAGCCAGCTGAATGCAATGGGGAGATTACTTCAAATGATCTCCTACTTCTTGTCCCCTCTCCAGCATTTTTCACTTGTTCCTGTTTATGTCCCATTTTGCTCTCAGGAGCTGCAGGGCTGGCCTGTGAGCAGCTCAGACAGATGGTGGATGAGCCCCTGTGCTGGTTCAGTGAGCTGATCCAATGCTCCCTTTGGCAGAAAGATCATTAGATCTGCTGTACTTCTTATGCCAGTGTTTGCACCAGAGCTGTCACCATCTCTGGCTATATCTTGGATCCAGCACATGAAGCACCTTGTAATCCTGTGACTTGAATCTGTGGGGCTGACAATCAATCAGCTATTCCCAGCCCCTGCAAAATTAAGTTAAAGACAGCTAACTTTGTAATTTAAAGTGATGGTGTTGATGTTACACGCAGTGCATCTTTTCTTTAAATTCTGCCCATCAGACTGCCCTACTTTCTGAAGGTTGTGAGGGCGCTGTAATGAAAGGGATGCAAATATTTCATAATACCAGCAGAACTTCACAAAGACACTATTTCTGAAAATTACCACTCATCACCTGGGGCCTGTTATTGCTAGCAGCACTTGGGGCTCACAGCCTGAGGAAATCCACTGCTGCCTCTTCTCCTTTGCATGACTTGTTTGTCTCATATCCTCCACTGACAGGTCAGATTGTAATCTCGGGTGAATTGTAAGCACCATGTATCTGGAAATGTCTGCTAAGATACATGTTTATGTATGCTGTGTGCCCAAGATTAGTGCTTGGCCCAGCACCAGGAGTTAGGAAACCAGACTCTACCCAGGAGTTAAGAAACTTGCTTACATTTGTTGTGTACTATTTTAAACATAAGAACAAAGAGGAAAACATTCTGCACTGATCCTTGCTGATGTGGAAAGTCAGACTAAGACACCTATTTATGTTTCACAATGTTGAGGAATATCTATTACTTCAGGATGACAGTCGTGCTGAGCTTGTTGTGCAATAGGGATTCACAAAAACTTCTGCAAACTTACCCTCTTAGGTACCAAATGAACTTAAGCCTCCCCATGTTTGCTACACAAAGTTCATTTTAGCGCTGAAATAGTTCATAGCACTCTTTGTCCCATACTTGCTTCACACCCTTCAGCAAGCAGCATGTCATGCAGGCCTGGAGGCTGACCCCTGCAGATACATAGGGGATGGTCTTTCAGTCAAGAGCAGAGTCGTTTTCTGCAGGATTTTTCCACAGGGTTGTTTGGGTTTTTTCGTTATTTTTTTTTCCCTTCTCCAAAGGGAGCAGAATAAAGCCAGTAAAGACTTTGATTTTCTAGGACTACTATTTAAATGAGGCAAACACTTTAAAGCATCCTGTGTCTCATGTCAGAGGTTCAGGGGGGGCTCTGGAACTGGAATCTGGTGGCCCCTGGTCTCTCAGAGGCAGTCAGTGGGGGCAAGGGAGGTGACCTAAGTGCGGGCAGCTCTCAGTGTACTTACTGCAGCCTGGAGGAGCCACTGCCTCCAGATCACAGAGAGCAGTTGCAAACCCACAGCCCCAGAATGCACACCTCCCTGAGACGTATAAAAAAGGTAGGAGAGATGAATCCCAGCCTACTGGAGGGGGTTTGCTGGCAAGTAAACAGCAGACAGGGCTTCACTCAGGCCAGCAGTGAGTGCAAGACAGATGCCCAGTTTTGAAAGGTGTCTGGGCAAAACAATATTGAGGCCTTGTAAAACTAGGTGCTGAAGTTGGGCTCTTACCTCAACAATTAGTTGCTTACATAAGTGACCTGATTTTTCAAATGTGCTGAACATCCAACAGTTCCCATGGACTCCAATTAGGGCCGCTGGCTGCTCAGCAGTTTTGGAAATCAGACCGTTTCTCTGGATGCCTAAATATGGGCTTGGGGATGCTGGCTCTAGCCACTCCAACTTACAAATTCTGGTCATGCTATTTCTGCAGCAGAGGCAACCCCAATTAAACTGAGCAGTTAGAAGTCATTCTAGAAAAGGAACATGACTGCACTTGGAAAATCTTTCTGGTCTGCTGACAGGAAGAAATGAAATTGAAATTCCTGTGTTATTTACTGATAATCATCTGTAAGATAAAATAAGAATGCACATGTCTTTCATACTTCACCATTTGCCATTTTGCTTGCACTTTGAGAGAAGTCACAGAACATCAGGAACTGATTTTGAAAAACTGTTAATTTAGTATGCATTCTTCTTGCCCATCCCAAAACACAATGTACACAGGGAAAGACTTGGACTTCTTTTCATAACAAAGAAAAGAAAACAGCAATAAATAAAAGAACTAGGAGACAATGGTCAGTGTTGAAACTTGTTCTCAGGTTGTTCTGCATGACTTCCTTCAGTCTATCCCCCTCCTTCTAATCCTCCACAGGGAGAAATGTTTAGGGTGACAGGTAGCAAAGGGCTTCAGAAACATTCTGATAATAATGAAAATTTTGCATTCCCCTTCAAACTCCATCTGATCAAATGGAAGCTTTTGTTAGCCATTAATAACACTTAACAGTTGTCTAACAGTCAGATTAGCCAGCAGAAGTGTACAATGCAACCTAAGTTAGCTCAGATTCCTTGTAGCACTGGTGTGAATGAGAGAAACTCTGTTAGAGGTATTCATACCTCTGTACCTTAAGCAAGCTCTTTCTAAATGCCTCCTGACATCCCAGTCACTCTGCAATCTCTTTCACCACTGTCTGCTTAATATGTCCCCATGCTAATCTGGAAATGTGAAAACAGGGTTGAGAGCCAGCACAGGTTGTCTGAGCTGTGACGAAAAGGTGTTCTTGTTAGGGTATTCAGATTAAGCTTCCATATTTGGCTCCCCAAAATAGGCATGCTTGGCACATCTGATGTTAAATGAATTACTAATACTGGCTTTCAGCAAATTTTCTGTAAGACTTTTATACTGATTTATTCTCCTGGCAAGCATTTTCTAAGTTTTGAAAACATATTTAGATATTATCACTAACTTATGTAACTCTTACAGAAAGCACAGCAAGTAGTATGGAAAGGGAGCTAATTTTCATTTGTATAGCTGATAGAATCATGTAACTATATGTTTGCCTGTGGCCTGTTTGCATGCTGATTCCTGTCCCCATAATGTTAATGTAATTATGTAAAGTCTTCCCCATGAGTCACATAGGAAACTTCAAAGACAATGAAGTTCATTCATTTGTACACTATGTATTTCCCAAATTTAAACAGGAAAGTTATCATCATAGCATTCCCCAAGCGGTCAGCCCAAGTGATAACAGTTCCCTTCCCTTTCCCTTGTAAGTATTGCTCAGAGTATTAAGTAACTTTCTTATGGACATTCCAGAAAGGGTAATGTGTAATCTATGACTTCACATAAGACAAAGAAAACCCTACTCATCTCCTATAATGGATCTCTACTGAATAAAGACAATTCATTCTTAAGCATATTTACTTTTAGGTGACGGGGCATTTCATAGCCTGTGATAGCACTTTCATAAAAGTATCCATTTACTCAGGAGAGCTTCTGCTGCTGCACTGGAGGTAATGATGCTTGTAACACCATTTCTCTTTCTCTTCTGTTTTCACTCCACCCTAAATACCTAAACACTGATTCCTCATCTTCTGGAAGGTGTTTCTGCTAAATAAATAGAAAAAGGAATATTAGTCTGGGGTTGGCTGGTGTAAGGCTGTGTCCTTTGAGAAAAACCCTGGCCTCCATAGATCCAATGGCTGAAGGGACCTGGACATACTGAGAAAAACAATCTGTGTGGGCTGTTCAGGAGCTTCATTACTATAGTTTCAAATGAATCCCTGGCTGGACACTGAAAAAAAAAAAAAGGAAAGAGTTTTGTTATAGTGCTGAGTGAATCTTTCTATTCAGAACAAGAGAATTCATTTATTTTTTTCCTTTCTGTCCCATCAGAGCACAACAGAGTTGCATTTAGGATTTGATTTGTCATTCTTCATTACTGACAGGAAGGGAAATTTTATTGATTAGTCATAAGAAGAATAGAGAATGCTGGATTTCACAAGATATCAAAAAATTTGGTTGCAGATCCAGAAGTTTCCACCAGCGCTACACAAATATCTATAAGTCATCAGGGATGTGATATTCTCAGATGGGTGTCAAACTTTAAAGACTGAGCTATTGATTACTGAATTTAAAATACACTTTCACTTCCTGGGCTACCCTTACCTCTTTCTCATCTGTATGCCTCAACCTGAATTCCACTCCAGTTCTGTGGGTTCAAAGGAAGCCACAGCTGGTGAAAATTTTCAGCAAGAAGGTAATAGACAGTCATTGCAGCTAGGTAAGGACTATGCTTGTGTACAAGAAAGATCTCGTTTGGGGACCTGGAAAACATATACATTAAAATATTATTGTTTCTCCGATTCCTGCATAGATCAATGTACTTAACTTCAATAAACATACTAATATAATGTAATTCCAGTTACTATCCAGAAATAACTATTTTACTATTCAGAAATAACTAGGTCAACCAAACTCATCTCAATAAAATCTTTCCGTCAAACATTTGCTATGTATTTTCTCTATAGATTATATATCTGCTATATTAAAGCACGTCTTAATACTGTTCTTCTAAAATACAACAATGTTAAGCATTTGGGACTTAGGAAATCCTGGCAATCAAGGCTCCCTATGCAACCTTAATTCATCCTCTGTGATACATATGTATTGTCATCATGTAGGTAAGATAGTCACATAGTGGTTTCTTCTTACAAGACCTCTGCCTCTTCCAATTACATAGGAAGGACAGTGCCCTGTAGTTTTTTAATATTTAATTCTTTCCTCATGCAGTACATTGTTGCCTAATGGGTTATTTATTTAATACTATGCAAACCAACTCTGAAAAAAACACATAAAATTTCCTCAAGGGCTTTTCTGTGGTGCTTACTGTAACAGGGCTACAATGATACACAAATGTTAATGAATCATTTCACAGGTTAAGAAGTGAGGCAGAGACATTAAAACCTGGTTAGCAATTTCAAATGTCTGCAACCTTTCCAATGATAATTTAGCACTGTATTTTCAAAGCTCATCTTCCACTAACTCCAACTACAGCTGTGAGCATTCAGGATTTCTACAGCACAATCTTACAGTCTCAAGTCAGAAGATCAAGAAATACAGGGAAACAAAATAATGGCCAGGCCTGAGAAGTCACTTAAAAGTTGCCTAGTTAGCACTTCCTTCTGGAACAATCCAGGTTTACAAAACTGGTTTGAACCAGCCATAAATTGAATTTCTAATCATAAAAATTCCGGTCTGGACTCAAGAAAAGTTACGTCAAAACTGGAATGTGTCCATGAATGTCTTTGTTTTGATAGAGTGGAGTTTAGTTGTAGCAGTGTGCCTTTTAGGTGTGGAGCTGCTGCCTANCAAATGTCAAGTGGGATGACAGTGTAGCAATGCTGTCACAAAGGAAAATTAACAGCATGTTTCTATTTCGGCAGAAACCAGTTGTTCATGTGGGACTGGAATCTCATTGAGTTGGGGCTCATGCCATTTGTACCTTAAGAGCAAGCAGCACGGACAAGATGCCCGGTTGAACGTGCATGCCTGCTTAGCCTCTAGATTTTAAAATAGAGCTATGGGTGCACTAAAAGAAATACATGTTTTCCTGCAAACTAAGTGTGGTTTTTGGATTCAGAAAATTCCCTGCTGGGCTTTTTAAAATAGGCTGTCATATTTACATGCCTCCAAGAAGGAACTTATTAAAAATAGTTCTCTCTCGTATGANAGACGGTCACCGGGGTCTCACAACCAACATTATCAGGGAAAGGAGAGGCCACGAGAATTTGGGCATCAGGGAGAGCGAGACTGGGGTAGTGTTATGGAGTGTCACAAGGCACTATGGGGAAGTCTTCTCTTTAGTCTAGGCGGGAAGTCTCTATCGTAAATCCTTCCAAGGCCAAGGGTAATACCTCAAGGGGCTCCAGGGACTCCACATTTTGTGACAAAAATATTGTGTAGAAAAGTTCCCAAACAGTTCCCTTTGCAGTAAGGACACACCAAGAAACCAAATGAAGGTTGTTCCAACATTCTTTTTTATTATTATTATTTCTTAGCTTTTAAAGTGCTTTAGAGTCCATCCATAATAATAATATAAAACATTTACCAGTGTGTGTGGGCACTCTGGTTCCATATCAGTGAATGCAGACGTGTTCATACTGACAACTGCACACAGACACAAATGTGGTGGGACATGGTACTACTGACTGTCAGCATTCTTACTTTCATTTGTGTAATGTGATTAAGCAAGATAGAAACAATATATAAACAGAAGATA
>VXBB01020859.1:0-31983 GCA_013399915.1 Illadopsis cleaveri
GGAAAGCAGGGCTCCACCACATGTGACAACGATTGGGGAGGGAAAACTCACCACCCTGAACATCCCCCCTTCCCACTTCATCCCCCAGTTTATTGCTGACCATGATACCATATGATCTGGAAAATCCTTTGGGTCAGTTGGGGTCAGCTGTGTCCCCTCCTAGCCCCCTGACCACTCCCAGCCTTCTCCCTGGTGGGGTGGGAAAGGCCTTGGCTCTGTGCAAGCACTGCCCAGCAGTAGCTACAACACCCCTGTGTTACCAATACTCTTTCCATTACAAATCCAAAACACAGCCACACACTGGCTGTTGTGAAGAAAATGAATTCTATCCCAGCCAAAATCAGCACACACCACAGTTTTCAGAAGAGTATTCCCCACAGAAACATCCTGTGCAGACACAAACACATTTGAGCTACAAGTAGGACAATTTACAAAAAACTGATATGAAGTAATCAAATCTGGATGCAGTCACCCTTGGCAATAGCCATACTCCTTCCTGGAGGGGTATGGAGGGGTTAATGGAGTTTTAAGAGTGAAAGGATTCTATCTCAGGACACATTGTCAACACTCCCACCGCACCAAATTACCTAACACCATGGGTGGTTTTCACTGTGATTTTTATTTGGCATACTATATCAAGGACATTAATAACAGTAGATCTCTAAATAAACTATGCTTCTATTGCTGTTCAGATAGACTTCTGTGGAAATTGGAATTCTTATTATTCCCCTTAGATTTTACAATCAGAGAAACATGTAATTATTTACCATACAGCTGTGCTGTTTTCAGGTATTAATGCTTATTTGTATGTAAAACTGTAAAAATGCTTTTTCTCTTGTCAGTTTAACATTCTTCCTCCAATTTCTGGTAAGACATCATAGCACCTGCTTCACAATAGCCTAGATTTGTCATTCAGAAATCTGGTCAGCTTATTTTCAGTGCAAGAGAATAGCTTATCATCTTGCTTTAGGGGATTGTGATTCTATTTTTAATTAAAATAGACTTATTTCCTTCTGTTATCACTAGGTTCAGGCTGCATTTTCTCAAAATGGATTCAGGCCAGAAAGAAATGTGGAAACACGCAATGAATTCTATTAAACCTGAAATAGTTGTTTTAGCTGTATTCACAAGCCAGTCTGCTTTTGAGGTTTAACCCAGCTCTTGCAAAGAACATCCAGTTCTTTCTGCGCTATACAACTCATAAGATGGCTTCAGATTATTTTAAAAAAATGAAAGGCAAATTCTATTTCATTCCCGGTCATAAGAGTGTTTATTTTTTTCAATTTGATGAATACATCCTATGGAATTGATCTTTGAAGATGCTCAGAGTTCTCTATTCTCAGTACTTCTCCCACATCTCTTACAGCTTAACTTTTCAATCAATGAAGAAAGTTCTTTGAAATTGCAAGGATTTGAGCTTTCCCTGAACTGCTTTGTTTGGAGCAGGATGATAAGGACAGTAGAACAGAACAGCACAGCCTTGGAGCAGTCATAAAGGACGTAACTTAGGCAAGGAGGAGTCATGCAAAACACAAGCAGGATGCCAGCTCAGCTCTGCCACGCTGACAAAGCAGAAGTTATGCAAAATAACAATATTGTGCTTACTCAAATGTTGAAGAACAGCCACCTAAAAAGAACACCAGATTTTGAAGACAGACCCCAAAGAACCAAGTAAGGACTTCCAATAAGGGGTACAACTGTGTAAAATTAAAGTAATACATAAACATCAAGTAAGTGGGCATAGACAATTATTATGTAATCAGTATGTATTATCAAAACTCTGTTTACCTGATGCCTGGGGCGCTCGATTAGAGGAAGGATCCTCTGAGTGACCAGTGTGCTGGAATAAACAATTACTATTTTCTAATACTCAGAACTGTGTTAGAAAGTTTCTAGCTGGCTGATTTCAGTATCAGAATTCAAGGGAATCAGTGTTATGCAGGCCTTTAGCATCAAGGAAAATCCCTCAGCTGTTCTATTTGAAATGTACGGAAGGAGGGCAGTGTCTTCACAATAAAGTAGTTCTCCAATATTTGTGGATGTTTGGCTGATATTTAGGCCTTAGTGAAGTAAAAGAGGTCATTTTTTCCTGCTCCCTTGGCATTAGGATTTCAGACCTTCATATTAACCAGTAGCATACACCATTGAATACTTGGCATTCTTAAATAAAAAGCTCCAGCCTTCATTTTCCTTCAAACCCAGTGACTTGTTCCATCTCGTGGCAGCACAGGCAGTCAGATGCAAGTGAAGCACCTATTTTTGGCTTTCTGCTGTTTCCTTTCGCTCTCTCAAGGATCTTGGCTGTTTTGCCCCAGCAAGAAAATTAGGGCGGACAATAGGAGTGTTTATGTGGTGACTCTAGAATTGTCGTCTTTTCTCAATATATCTGCTTGTTAAAGCTTTAGCAGATAATTTCTTTATTCTTCTTTCCATGGGTGACAAAAGGAGATCAAATATTGTAACAAAGGATGGAGACATAATTTCAGGTGCAAGACTCTCAGCTTTGTGGCAGGATTTAATATCTCCTTGATGTTCATGTGGGCAGCTGGCTTTTCAGTTTTGGAAAGCTGAGGTATCTGATCAGTTTGAAAAGCAATTCAGGAGTGAGGATTTCCTAGGTGGGATAGAGGAAGGCACTGTTCAAGTCCACACTGCCCCACTTTGTGAAGTGTGGCAAATCGCACTCCTAAAATCCTCTGCAGAGATGTAAGGTAACCATTTGAGAGAAGCTGCTTCCTTACCCAGAGGAAGTACAGACAGGTTCCCAGCCTTACAGCTGAGACAAACTTTCCAGAAGCCTTTCTGGAGTATTTTCCCCACAGGAATGTGAGTCCACTCTGAGACCTTAAAGCAAGAATGTAATATTAACCTCAGACGTGATGCCTTGCCTCATTTAATGATGTGCACTAATTTAACTCCTTGTCAGGCTGTGGGGAATAAGGTGACAGCACAGATGCTGGGCAATTAAAATCAAAGTGTATATGAGGTGAATATGGCTTGTTACTTGTTGGTACCAGGTGGAGCACATCATTTCACTCATGGTTCATTGACAGCAGCACGGTGGGTGCTGACACAGCCACGTGTTAATGCCCTGCCTTCTATGTTCCCCATCAGTTCAGGGGCAGAGCATCATAGACCTGTAAATTCTCCCCTTTCACAAACACATATTTCCACTCACAGTGGATTTTGCTGGGGGAAAGGATTTATAAGCCAGCATTTAGAACCATCTGGTCAGTGTTTAACAAGAAGCTGAAGCATATTTTATTCATTCAGGGGCTACTCTCCTGGCTAGCAGCTGCCAGGTTCCCTAGGTCACTTCCCCCTCCCTATCATATGCTTTAGAGACTGATGCAATAAGTTAAGCATTGAAAAAGCAATCCCTAAGGTAAGTCATCTGTCTCACCTTACATATCTGTCCTACAGACGTGATCCTTACCTTCTTCACCCCAGGGTCTGACTGGGGTGTCAGACGTTGGTGTAAACAAGTCTTCCTGCATCCATGCCAGAGCAGGCAGAAATACCCTGGAGCCATGACTTCCATCAATTTCAGACAAGTGAGAGGTTTTGAAACAATCTCAGCAGATCTAGTGGGGCTGCTGCACTCCTGCTTCCCTCTTGGACACACCCACCCCGTCCTTTGCAAAAGATGTTAATTTTCAGACAACTCCTTAACTGCACTGTCTTACCCCACGATTGCCTGTGTCCTAGTGGCAGGGTAGAACCACCCAGCTGTGGAGGGCAGAACAGTCCAACTTTGACTGGGATGAGCTGCTGGGGAATCATGATGTTGCCTCTGCAACAAGCTGCCTCGACCCAGGAAATGTGAAGCTGCATTTTAGGAGACAGCAGCACGACTCAGTGAAAGGTAAAACACATTGAGGCTTGACTGAGGCTGAGCAAATGGGGAGGCATGGCCTAAGTGCAGTCAGGCCAATCGTGCCCACTCTGGCAGAGCATCCCCAGGCTGTTTGCCAAAGCTGGTGCAGATATAACCCATAGTGTACCTTCTTTTTACAGCACATTTTTTGTACTTCAAGCATTTTCATGTCCTGTCATGTCTCAGCTTCATGTGTCCAAACTACACCCACTCAGCAGGTCATTCTGACAGACAAGCCGCTGTCATGCCTCCATCCTGCCCAGACTGACCCTGAGGGTACAGCACCCCTGAGCAAAACAAGACCTAAAGACAGACCCTATCAGGGTTGTACAGAGAAATCCATGAGATGGAGGGATAAGTAACAGATCACTCATCCTCCTCCTGCCTCTCCAGGAACAGAAAGCATTTTCCAAAAGGGTAGGCGTTATTCTCTGTGGTACATGCAACAAGCAGTCCATAGCTCAGCTTTTCAGAACTTCTTGAGCCAAAGACTTTTAAAGCCTTAGATAATAACTTGAAATTCCATTAAGAAACAAATCAACCAATATTTTTGTGACAAATTTTGAAGTAATTATGTATTCAGAATCCCATTTCTTCTTCTTTAAAATGGCCCCAGTGCCTGGAAAATAATATCTGTAATTTAAGTCACTGAGTCATTAACTGCTCATCATTGTAGGTGTCTGACACCTCTTGTTTAGGAAGAATTCTTTATCTTGGCCTTCTCATCCCTTAGCAGGGTTTGGTTTTGTTTTGAGAGTGTTTTTTTCCATGAAAGAGAATTTCCAGAGGGTAGCTAAATTAACCAGGCCAGGAAGGTATGAATTGAGATACTTTTGCAGTTGTGCCACCCCTGAAGCAGAAGATGTGGATGGGATTATAACTGCATGAATCCCACCTAAATTCCTGATAGCTATGACTATATTTTCCCCCAAGGATGTCCTCCCTTCCATATCACTTGAACTGTGGTGAACTCACTGCAGAAAGCTAATAAACAGTCAAATAAATTTCTGTTTTCTCTGCCCATGTTTTTCACTTCCTTTCTCCTCAACAGCTTATTCATCAAGCCAAGCAAGGAAAAAAAACCCAGAGAACTACTTAAAATAGTAGTCCAGCCAACATATTGGCTTTGCTACCATGTGCACTACATGCAGACTGCCAGTAATGAAAAGTGGAATTCACCTCATCAAACAAAGTTTACGGATTTGTTTAAGGATAATATGTCAGTAGAAAAGCAGATACATATTTGAGGCTCAAATTAAACACTAGTGTACAGTTCTTAAGTAACAGAGTCACTGTTACAGCTACTGTTTATTAGCAACCCTAGGAAACCTCAACCAAAACATTTAAAACACTGGTTTAACTTTTGGTCCATCTGATCTAGTCTCTTACATTTGGTGGTAATTCTCAACCTGTGCTGTAGAGGAACTGCCATTCACAATGCTGTAAATAGAAAAGACCTCCATGTATTTGAGACACAGAAACAATCATTTTATGCTCAAACAGTCTGTTATTTCTTCTCCCACTGACACTTAAATATCTGTTGATTTTAGTGTGGCAGATGTAAAATGGCTTTTGTTGTCTTAGGGCCAGCGTCTATCATTCCTTATTTCTTTTGGCATTAATGGAATTGCATTTGATAATACAAACTGTTCCCATCTTAGGAATCAGGTCTTAACTTATGTGCCAGATGTCAGGGCTCATGAAGGCAGCTGGAGACAAAGTCCATTTCTTTGCATATAGAAGAAAACGTCTGGCCCAAGAGGCTTTCACTCTATACTTTTGTTCAAATATTCAAAGCTCAGTTTAAACATCACAACTGTCTATACAAGCACAACTGAAGGGAACTCCATGACTGAAAAGTTATGGAAGCAGGGAATTCCCACCTTCTTACCATGCTGGGCAGTATTGACAGGACTGCCTGCACCCCCAGGCCATGGCTGGAAGGGCTGGATAACCTGGCCTTCTCCAGAGGTGTCAGGGATCATTAACACCTTGTACTTCTGCCAAGCTCTAAGATCAGTACTACAGCAAATCCTTTGTCATCCAAAGAGATGATTCTGGAATGAGAAGGAGGAAAAAGATGAAAGATAAAAACTACAGGAGTTTTCTGGCGCTTCTATGTTGTATAACTATACACTTCCCTGTCCCCAGAGCTATCAGGCACTCATAATAGGGCTGAGAGCAGCGAGTGCTCTCCACAAAGCAGTGACACAGTTTTGCTTCAGTTATTAAGGAAATTCCTCTTCCTTGATGCATTGTGGCAGCAACAATCGAAGGAGACAGATGCTCCTGAGAAGAGTCGACCTGAATTCATGAAGTTGTTCTATGCTGTCCAAACACAAGTATCTCTTATGTCTCTGGTATTAAATGACCTTTGGAACAGCATTTCAGATTTATCCCAAACTGACAGTAACTGACAGGCATAAACTACATAAGGCTAAAAGGAACTTAGAGTGAAATAAATAAGCTCCTGTTACTAAGAAGTTGGCCATGCTGAACAGGTCTATCATTAACTCCTCTCCCAGGCAGGAGAGTGACCACAAGTAACAACTGAGTGAGACTCTGCCCCATCCCGTTTTCAGCACAGCTGAGTCAGTGCAGTTAGTGCATCCTGCAGTGCCCAGGTGTCCTCTCTGTGGGGTAGGAGAGAATCCATCTCAAAGAAATCTCTATGAGAAATATTCCTTCTCAAAACCTCTTCATTCAGACCTGAAATCCCTCTCCGCCTTTTTCAGAAACAAGCAACCACTTCAATTCACAGCAGCCTCACCTGTGAGATGTACCTCTGTTTTACAAGTCATACCTTAATGCAGAAAACAGAAAGGTGTTCTGAGGGTTTTTCATGTGAGTACAAGATCATTTTTCCATAAGGGTTCAATTTTCCTGGCTGCACAGAGAATAAATCCTTGTTTTTTAAAATACACCAGGGTTATAACATCAACACACATCTGACTTCTGCCTTGCCTGTCATCAACTGCTACCCTTTCCTCATGCCAGCCAGGATCTCCAACAAGCCAAAGCAAGACCAGGATGTCCAACAGCCATAGATCTGAGGGCACTGTGGGAATTTGAAATGTTCCTACATATTTCTCCCCTTAATTCAACTTCTTAAAATATGAGAAGATGACCCATCTTCATCCTTGCTTAGCTAGAAATAGATCAAATTACTATGACCAGACTGAAAACATGCAAATACAGCAACTCATACAGAGGTTAAACCATAAGCAATGCAGACATGGGCTCAAGGTCCTAGATCTTTGTACCCAGTAAAAATGTAAAAGGCTAAGCAGTACCAAGATATTTCCTTGAGTTTGCAGATAATGTGAGAGGATACCTTTAGGAACTGGAAACTCCACCTGTGTCCCTGTGATGGTAAGCTCAGAACTATGCAAGAAAAGAAGGATTAATCAGGACTTCCCCACTGTGAGGTACTCTGTCACAAAAAGAGAAAACCTGGCCTATCTATGGAGAGATACATCCTCGCCATCCAAATCCTGCCACCCTCCTCCTTGGAACAGGAGGCACTCTTGAGCAAGGCACAAATTTTGTTGTCCCTGGGTCAGGGAGTATTTTCTATTGTCCACTCCTGAGCAACACCTGCTGGAACCTGGAGCCTTCACCAGTCACCCTTAGCATGCCTCCTGGGCAGCAGCTTGGTTGTTCTTCCTCGCTCTGCAAACAGCAAGCACCAAGAGTCTCCTACATGATGGCTGCCAAAATCTTGTCAGGGCCAGGACATCGATTGTCATCTTTTGAAACAGTATCTAGCGACAGCTTGGACATGTTCATACAGAGATAAAGAGTATGAACTGTGTGATGTGGGTCTAAGTCCAGCTCAGGGTAACCTGGTGGTCCCTTCCTCCAAAAAGTCTACAAAATCTCCATTGACAAAGGAATTAAACTCACTGCCAAATTTCCAGATACTTAGAGAAATTAACAAAATAATCCATATGGGTTCTACATATTCTGTAAAATCTGTTAGAAATGCTAAAAACCCACCTCTTTTCCACCAAAGTTTTAGCTAGTAACTAACCCTTTAGACAGTAACTAAATTTTGTTTATGAAGAAGTGTCTCAAGAAGCTGGTTTTAACCTTTATTTCCAGAAAACTTAACCCAGGAGCTTGGAGCCTCTAGGGAATTTTGTCTTTCTGTCTAACAGAGCAGGTGAAATGCTAGCTACGAATCTATGTAGTTATACAACAATGGGCTACAGAGCTACAAATATATATATATGAAGAATGTAAAGAATATATAAAGGCAAAAAGGCAAAAATCAATTTGGCATCATAACCATGATTAAAAGCCTTATGAAAAAGAATGAAGTAATGCGCTTGTTAGCAAAGGGCTACAGTATCCACACAGCCTCAGTATGATGGAGGTACTCATGTCATTGTGGCAAGGGAAAATCTCCAGCAGTGCCCTTGTGTGCTGTGAGCAAGCAGGGTTATCCACTCTGGCACCTTACGGAGGTAAGAACCTCAAGACACGCTGATAGACAAGCAGGAGATGTAAAACTGTAACACAGGATCTGTGTCACATCCAGCCCAGCCGCTTCGTGGGCTACAATGACAGGGTGGGATAGGAACAGGAAGGTGCTGCAGTCTCTGGGATGTCTGGAAGAACATGGGAGCACACAGGGATTCCCCCAGGGGAGGGAGTAGGGGAAAAGGGACACTTCAGGAAATTTGGTGGTCATTGCAATGTCACTACACATCCAAAGCAGTGCCGTATCTCAACTTGCTCCCACATCTTACATGGTTTTTGGTCTTTCCTAATTTCAACATTTGGAATTTTCAAAATTTCACCTCTCAAAACACATGACCTACAGGGTAGAGAGCTCTGCAGAAATACAAAATTTCTGAAAAGAAAGAGAGCATTTAAGAGAAAATATGTTAACCATTTTTTTTGTTTTTAAGTTGACAGCAAAGCAGTAAATACCAGGTATTGTATGAGGTTACCTTCAGGAGGAGCACTTAAAACATATGTACAGTTCTGAATTATTTCCTCCAAGCTTTACACAGAAAATTCTTTCCTCTGTAAAAAGACACATAATCTGCTTACATCCACCACACTTTCTTTCCCTCCTTAGATTTAAGACATGCTTTTCAACTCACCAGTCCTGCTGTTTACTCGTTGCTGCTCTGTGTGGCAGCTTTTGCCAGACTGACTTCATTTTGAATTCAAATCCTCACTCAATTTTCACTACACAAATAAATTTTACTAATCAATCTAACCTGGCCCCTAGCCAAGGTGAGATGAATTATTCACATGTAAATTAAGATACATGCACATCTGATGCAAGTCACTGCATTTATCTAAAAATACCCAGCTCCACTCTCTCCACTGGGGACCAAGCTTTAAGGGATTATCATGGAGGAAACAGTGAAGCAAGGCCACAGCAGATGTCAGGACATAACAGCAATGTTGGCAACAGCCACAGCCTGCAGGGCCAGCCCCACCACCAGCAGCCTTTGGAGTTTCTGTCATCTCCAGCATCAACACCTTTTTTCACTAAACTATTGTAGGATTCAGCATCCAGTTTTACCTCTCATGTGTCCTTTGGGGCAGTACTGATGTACCTGAGCAGCCTTTCTGCTCCAAAAGAAAAAGCAAAGAATAAAAGACACCTTGTTTTACCTTCCTCTTGTGGGCTGATTTTGAGAGCACTTTGTTTTTCAGCTAGTGCAGGGAATGGTTCATTTATGAACCAAAAACTGAGACAGGAGAGAGGCGTCTGAGGTTTAAAAATAATGGGGAATTCTTTTCTCTGCTTTCTCCTTCTGCCATTTTTCCCGTGTCTGCTCTGAGTTTGGGAAGAAGCTCTGTGGTTAGCCAGTAGTTCAAGCAGCATTCATTGCTGCACACTGCTATCTAGTGGTACAACCGCTACAACTGCAGATGGTCGGGGGCAAGGAAGGGTTAGCAGGTCTCATCCCGGTAAAAAGCCACTGCTTTTATACTCTTAACATGTCTGTTATGACAAGAGACTCTGTGACCCTATAAATATTAATTCCCCTTAAATAGCCAGCACACGTGAAAAGAATGTATTCAGTGAAATAGACTCATTCTAAAGCCTACTTCATATACTCTACATTTCACTATTTGTAAAGGAATGATTTTCTTTAGGACCAATGTGTGAGTCTAGCCCCATATAATTATGGAAGATGAAACAAAAGGGCTATTTGAAAAGGGCTCTTTTCCTTAGGAAAAGAGATTACATGGTAGAAGAGAAATTACAGACCTCTCTTCCTTAGTTGTTACTCCCTGAAGGAGCACCTGTGTTGGAGGATAAGAATAAAAGTGTGGCTGAGGTTAGAAGGAACCTCTGGAAGCCACCACATTCAAACCCTCTGGTCAGTCAGGGCCACCTAGAATCAATTGCCCAGGACCAGGTCCTGGCTTTTGAATAAAGACCGGAATTCCACAACAACCCTAAGCAACCTATGCCAGTCCACAGTCACCTTCAGAGTAGAAAAAAATAGTGTCAGAGGAGGTGGTTTCTGCCTTGTGACTGCAGAACCTAACCATTGCCAGCACCAAGAGTGTCTGAACAACCCCTCTGGGCTCCGGTTCAGAGAAGCAGAAAACAATGGCTTATAATCAGGAAGTGGTACAGCTTGAGGTTCTCATCTTTATTGCACTGAAAAGAATAATTGTGTTGCCTGTGGACAAGTCAACCCACATATATAATGTGAAGAGCACCAGACATTAATTGAACTAAGTTAGTAGTCAGGTCTTAAAGATGAGGACTTTTTAAATTGAATTACCTGTCATAAATTTGGATCACTGTTATTTCTCAAACACGGGTTCAGACTCCTGATCTGTATTACTGTAACAGCCACTAATCACCAGTGAGACATTATCCTACAACCTGTCAGTACAAATTTCTGCTTTTTTCTTGGGTATTAAATATACTGCATGAGCCATTGCTCTGTACAAGCTCTTCTTTCTCCTGCTCTGTAGTAATAAATTATGAGGACTAATGAAAAAATTGAATTTGTGGAGCCTAATCCTGTTTAATTAACTGTTTTTCTCTCGATATCCTCAGTTCCTCTGAACTTCTCCACAAAACTCTCTCCACTTTCTGGGTGCCAGGTATCTGTAGTGCACCCACCACCATCTCTTCAAAACAAAATGAAACAAAACATTTAATGAATGACAAAAGAAGAGGAGAGGTGTGAACTGAGAGTAGCCCAAGCTGCCCTTGGTAGCTTCACTGGGAATTTAAACAAGCTGTTTTCTTTTGCACGCTTCAATGCTTGGGTAGGAAAATAGTTTGGAAATCTGGTACGTCTTAATCTGTCTGCTGAAAATGTGCATCTGAAGATGAGCTGCTCTGTAATACTGGATCTGCCATGAGATATAATTATGCAGAAGAAAAGCATTTGAGGTCTAGGATGAACATCTGTTGAGATAATGAGCAGCAGAATGATTGTTCTGGAGGCAAATAAATTACAACCCTTTCACCTTACATCACAGCCATACCCAATGGAAATGGGAAAGCAGGCCTGAACAAAGCTAAGATTGAAGGAGACAGTGAGGGGAAAGCAGCTCTGGCTGGGAAAGCTCAGCTTCTTGAAGTTTGACAAAAGTTGCCAGAAGAGTTCAGACAGGAGTTGGTGAAAACACATTTGCTGTAATCGATGATACTGTAGGTCCCACCAAACTTATCTGCTAAAAGACCACCTATGTCTTACTTCTTCCTCCAATTCACACTTTTCCAACCCCTGCTGCAGTGGCACTGTGTGATTGTGACAGGGTCTCTTTGATCAGACACTTTAACTAGAGACAACCTAGGCCCTGAGCTTTTATCAGCTGAAGCTGCTGCTGACCATACCACAATAATACACTCCATGCCATATGATTTTACCACAGTACCTGCAGTATATCTGGAGTAAACAGAGCCCCATTTCTTCTCAAGACTAGTATGAATCCCAGGGTTGTGGAAAACACACACACTTGAAACACCACCAGTCTCAGGCCTGAATTTTTGTCACAAAATAATTTCATCAAAGCATTAAAACAGCTTGGATCTGGTTTAGTGTCCTGCCTTGGGATACAGCATTGCACAGAGGAGGCAGAAAATTGAATGATTCATTTTTTTTCTTCTGCTTTCCCAAGACTTTTATGTTCTCCCTTCAGGATTTTGAGACCCAAAGAAACCAAAAAACAAACAAACAAACCAAAAAAACAAACCACAAAAAACCAAAAATCAACTCTGCTGTTAAATGCACTTTTTAGATTGAATCTTTTGCTCAAGACACTGGTGCAGCTTGTTGTCCATCAGGTTCCCCAGGTCCTTCTTGGCAGAGATGTTGATTGGCCCCCAGCCTGTGCTGGTGCCTGAGATTATTCTTCCCCAGGTACAGGACCTAGCATTTGTCTTTGTTGGATTTCAGGTGCTTGACGTCTGCCTGCTTTTCCAACCTGCCCAGGTCCTTCTGAAGGCCTGCACAGAACTCAGGGTGATCAGCCCAAAGCTCCTCTGAGCTTTGTGTCATCAGTGAACTTGCTGAGGGGGCATTTGCCGCTTCATCCAAGTTCATCCATTGATGAACAAGTTAATCATCTCTGGCCCAAACACTGAGTAGTACAAACTGAGGGAATTAAAACCTTCATCACACCACTGCACCGTTGAATTATTCGAAATGGAAAGTGCATATTGTGCCATTGCTCAATTTGCTGGCATGTCACAGATATTTGTTCTGCTGAACACTTATCCTTTGGAGCCCCTAAATTACATGTGTACATTGTGAAACATGGATCTGTCATCCAGTGTAGGAAAGCAGAGGATTAAGGCAGAAATGCCAGGTAATCCTCTGGCCTAAGCAGGCAGGAGAGCAAGAGAGTGTTGTTATCCTAATTACTGCCATGCCCAATTCACTGGGAAAACTGCCAGGGAACAGATTCAGAGTAATGCATCTGAGCAATGAATAAATTACATAAACCATCCTAAGTACAGTAATTCACCCGAGTTTTGTCTGCAAGATGTTACTCAGCGATGTCGAATAGAAAGGAATCAGTATCAGGCCTGCCTGCCTGCCCTTCCAGGGGGGCAGTCATTAAATCCTCGCTGAGTCATTGCCTTGCTGTGGTTAAGACTAAAGAGTTCAGGATTAAAGTACATTACAATCAAAAATCATTTTACAGGGTTTGGTGAAAATTCTATTGTCAGCTACAGTAGTGCTGCATTGTACAGTGTGTGGTCACCCTGATGCTGCTCTGAAGTAAAAATCCACATTTCACAGCTAGGGAGGAGGGAGTATTTTCATCCTCTGAAATACACCCCAACTCATTAGAAACTCCTGACTTGCTTCTCTGCCATGCACATACTCAAAAGAGAATTTATAGTGGACAGTTAAAAAGATTACAAGCAATAATAGAGAGAACCACACAGATAGCACTCCAGCACCCTAATACATGCCTGATTTCCCATTCCAGAAGAAAGAAACCTTGCATGTCTCTTTGAATGCAAGGGAGACTTTGTGGAGGGGGAGACAAAGCATGGGCAGTTTGTGGATTCCTGTGGAACAGTTGAGAAATCACTTGGACTTTGGAATGCAGGCAAGGGGATTAATTTATTTTGTTTGAACTGAGAGCCCTAAAGTGTTCAAACCTGGTCATTCAAAACACCAAATAACAAAATTAAAAGAAGAATATGAAGATTCGAAATTCGAAGATTCGTCACAGATTCAGGTCACTTTCAAAGAGACCTAAATCCTGGGCAGAGAGTAAACTAGTGGTGCATGTTAAAGTTTAGACTACTGCCATGGATTTGAAGTGGATGGATCTATGCTAATATCTGCCAGTTGATCAATAGTTACATCACTGTATCATACAGCTGTGAAGATTTTCCACCACAATGTTGAAAAGTATCTGTGTAAAAGTAACTCGTTTAACAACAACATTCTCCTGCTATCATTTCTTTCACATGGTAGAGTCTTGGATTTATTTACAAAAGTGAAGGCCAGTAATTATTTTGTTTGTGAGTTTAACTTTGACCAAAAACAAACAAACAAACAAACAAACAAAAAACCCACCAAAAAAACCAGACACCAATATAGAACTAACCAGAATGGAACATGGAAATAATTTTGTTAAAATAAAAGCACAACTGACCTCTAGTGGCTGCTTGTCAAAATTAAAATTGTTGAAATACTCCAAGAGGAAAAAAAAAAAACCCACCACATTTTTCTGATTAAGTCTTCAGTATGGATCCAAAGATTCTTTTTTCCACTATTTCTCTAGGAAGTATCACTTTTCCTGATGCATTTCTTTGCCAATCCCAGGCCTCCTCCAGATAGCATCAAGAAAGATAAAAAAGATAAACTGAATTGTTTGTTCCTTTTAAGCAAATTTTAACTGCAAGTTTCCATTTTTCCACATTTTTAATTAAAAAAACCCAAACAAACGTACTTTTCAAAGTACCTGTACTGCATAATTTATTAATTTGGTAGCACATTTATACCTCTGCCTCACGTGTTATCCTGGACCTATTGGATCAGGTGGGTACAGCTCCATTTTTTAACATGCAATGAAATGGAGTTATGCATTTTTAAGTAGCCATCTCAGCCTGTTAAGTCCATACACGTGCCCTGGATAGGGCTGGAAAGGCAGGGTGTGAACAGCAACTCACAGCTGCTTTGCTTAAGGAGGACCTGCAGTTGCCTTCCTGCCTTGGGAACAGGTTAATCTCTTACCCAAGTGAGGCCAAAAGTGGCTCCTGTACCTCCTCCTTTTTTCTCCCCCCCCACCTGCCTACTGGGCAGCACTGGGTGGGATGCCCACAGTGTGAGAGCCTCTGGGATCCCTCCTCCATGGCCTTATTCCTCCTACTCATTACAGCACATCCAGGCAGAAGAGACTGCCATGAACACATTATCCATCTGACATTTGGTGTGAGGATGTCTCAAGTGCTTCAAGATTTGAGGGTTTTTATTCTTCCTTCAGATGAGACGGGTTTCTTCCCAAACTTCCTTTGTTCCTTGGAAAATGCTTGTGTGGAGAGATTTTGGTCACCAGTGCTGCTGTCACTAGGCTGAAGATGGCACATGTTGGGATATCTGTACTTCAGCCAAACTCCCTTACAGCTGGTCAAAGTCAGTGTCTGGCTCACAGGTGGCTCAGATGGGGGTGCCGGTGCTGCTGCTGACAGTCACCTGCCCTGGTAATAAAGCTGCTCAGGACAAAGTCTGCAAATGACCTGGGTGGGCTTCAGACTGAGCTTTAACTGAGACCCTTGCAGGCTGTCAGCAGGCACCCTTTTATTCATATTGACATTCTTAAAAAGCCAAGACAACAGAAGTTTTTGAAATGGAGCCTAGATGCATAATATTTTTCATGTAAATCGGTCTCAGAAATTGCACTGGGCCTGTACAAACTTCCAAAATGCTGAAAACTTGTACTGACGTGTGTTTGAGAAGTTCCAAATCAAGTCGCTGTAATACCATATAAAAATAGCTAAAATGGAAAATTGTCAACAGAAAAACTAGAGCACTAAATGATCTATGTTATTATTCCCATAGCAATTCAGATACTGCATTTTCCCAGCCTGTTGCAATTTATTAGCCCATGTTCCTCTGTATCAGTATCAAATATTATTTCATTATAAAAACTTGTGTGCCTGTTAACAAAAAAAAAAAAATCCAAATTAACTGTCAACATATGTTACTTTCACTTTTTCAAATTAGAGTAAGCAAACTGGCTCTAATTAGTTTCCTGATTAATGAGTGCATGGTAAGCAAGAGAATTACATTAAGAACAATTTCCAGTTTACACTGGTTAGGAGGAGGTAAAAAAATCATTTTTCAACAGGGATCAAATAAATCTACAGAACCCCATTTTTTTACAATGCTGTGAAAATATGCAAGGCATCACGTTGTAAATTGCTGGTTAGGTCACTGGAGCAGGATGAATAAATACTCTTTGCCATATGAAATTGGCTAGTTAAATGAAGATCACAAAATTGTTTGTTGCTATATAAGGCTCATTTTTGTTATAAAAAGAGCAATTTTAATTTACAGGGGCTTAAGGCAATTTTCCATCTAATTTTATGTTTTATAATGTCTGCTAAAACACTGGTGCCTTATTAGTTTGTGTGGTCGAATATATATTGTTTCCAAATTTCAAGGCTATTGACTTATCTTGACCAAAGCAAAACAGGGTCACTTATTTTCCCTAAGTTCTAAGAAAAATCCACACAGATCACATTAAAAGAACTAAAGTAACTGCATCATAGATACATCTCTTTCTGTGACCAATAGGAAAACAGCCTGATTTATTTGGGAATGAGTAGTTAACTTCACTGGTCAGAACTATAATCTGTCCCATACCATTTTTTCTGTGCAATTTCACTCCCAAAAACCCTTAAAACTGAAGTGAATTGAATGGGTGTTATAACACAGGAACATCTGGATAGACACAGACTGTGATTTCTTGGGCATCTGAGCCCTGTTTTCTCCAGCAAAGGCCCTGGCAGCCAAGTCAGAGGAAGCTTAAGGCTTTTCATTGTCCTGTGGATCAGGGGCTTCAGTTTCCTACCACTGCCCTCCCCAAAATCCACAGTGGGAGCATAATGGCACTGCCCTGTATCCATCAGCCCAGCCCTGGACAGCGCTGGCCTTGTTACCACCTGCCCCCACAGAGGCAAGAGTAACCCAAATTCTTGTTAATAGATCCCTTGGGGTGGATTAGAGAGAAACGACACTGGATGATGGGTGTTTGTAAATATGTGTATATAGGGTTTAGTTTAGAAAAATTTGGTTGCAATGGAAGGCAGGAATGTAGCTGTTGTAGTTAGCATTATCTGTAGGAATATAGGAGTATGAAAGCATAAAAAGATTACTTAAGATAGGGAAAAGAAAGAAAGAGAAAGAAGGGATAAGAGTAGAAAGATACATAATCACCACCAGCACGCCTTCGAGGAGGCTTGATTGTTGCAGTTTAGATGTCCATTGGTCAAAGTGATGGTCTTGATCCATCTTCATCTGTTGGAATTAGGAGAAGCCCCCAAAACATAAAGTCCGATGGGTTAAAATATGGCTCAGGCTGGCTGGGACCCCCCAGGTGCCTCACCTGGTGGAGGAGCTTTCAGTCCTGTGATGGAAGACTTCAGAAACGAGTCAGGGGGTGTCTGGGGGCTCTTTAATGCTTTATGACACCTTCTTAGCTGCCCTCACTTCAGCACAGTTGAGCCAGTAATGCCCCATCAGACCTTGCCGGGCTGTGAGGGTGTTTTACAACCAACCGAGTTGTGCAAGGCAGAGCAATTAGCATGATAAAAACACATTCCCGCCTCCCTCCTTATCGGCCCCCAAGCCCGAAGAGGTTTGTAGCCTCCAGGAGGTGATAGTTCACCCCTCTGCCATATGCAGACCAGCCATTACACACCCAAAAACTCACCTCCTCCTTCGAGGGATGCAAACCTGACCTCAGTTAAGCACCTTGGAACCTCCATAAATGGGTAAATGAGTCATTAATCTTTAATAATCCAGTCTCTCACAGTCTCCACTACTCAGGAAAATCAATCATCTCACTTCTTGGCCATGATATAGTCAAGAGAACAACAAGCAAAGCATCAGTCCTCCACCTACAGGCTAAATTGCTCTGAAACCTTGACCATTTATATATCTTACCTAGTCCAAAAAGCAAACAGCCTTCCAGACAGATGTTTTGTGGGGTTTTTTTTGTTTTTGTTTGTTTGTTTGTTTGTTTGTTTTAAGTTTCTTTATTAACACCCCTTTCCCTGTCCTTATTTCAGACACAAGGATCTCCAAAAGCCAAGAATATATCTAGGCCATTTGTATTTCTTCTCTGGTTCACCATGAGATATAGAGAACAAGGAGTGATGTATTTGTGGTTGGCTGGGACTTTATGACAGATCTACTCTGACAATACAGTCCCAGTTTCTAATCTTTTCCTTTTCTGAGTCCATCTGCACAGTGGCAATACCACAACCTAGCTGTGGCTCTCTCAGCCCACTGTACACACTGAATCAACTCAAAGAAAGGATGATCTCAATGACATTTCCTCCAAAGTCTTTTGCAGCTTATGTTTCTCAGCCACTGGTATTGTATCATCTTTGCTCCAGAATTTCTCCAGCTTCATAAGCTTCTGTTCTTCCTTTCTGCATTCACCCCAATTTTTTCTTCCTGTCATCAGATGTTCATTCTGCCTTCGCTCTCTCAGATGTGTCACAACCCTTCACCCCAAGTACATCCTTGTCCTAAGGTGACTTTATGATGCCCTAAATCAGGACAATCCTACTGTCATTTAACTCAGTTTTATTTTCAGGTCACATGATTGCATATTCTGAAGAAAGATTTTTTTTTCTTTCTTTCTGTGCAATGAAATGGGTGAGGTGAAAATTTGAAAGCAGCCAGTGCAGCAGACCTGTGTGTCATTATCAGTGCTGCAATAGGCTCATCTAGATGCATCAGTGAGAGATGTTCTCAGCACTTAGCGAAGTCAAACCATGTTTGTTTTCTGTCTAAGTAGCAAGAGCCTTACATCAGGAAGCTGAGTAGCTCTTGTGGGAGGGGATAATACCATTCTATTAGAAGGGCCAGTAAGTCTTCTTCCATCCTTTCAACTTCTGAACAGATGCTTATGTGGAGGGGCAAAAAATATAATTCCCTGACCCAGCATCCCCGTTTTGTTGTACATTTCTTCGTGCTGGTACTGCACAGGAAGGAGGACTTTGACCAAAAGTAGTCAGATGTCTCTGCCTTGCTTTCACATTAGTCTGAACTTATGTGTTGCTGAAGAGCTGGAATTGGAAACTGGCTTGGTACAAGGTGGCATTGCCTGATGAGTGCTCCTTTCTGCCAGCTGGCTTTGGCTGAAGACATGAACACCATCAAGGAAAAATGGATCTGGGAGAAAGATGCAAGACAGGGACTATCTGAGGTGTACAGGCTGTTTCTAGCTGGTCAAGGACAAATGTTTTTTGGTCAAGGACAAAGTTTTGAAATCACATAAATATCACCCCTATCCCTCCCCTGCCCAGAAGAGCCCCACAGCTGCACTGTGAGTATGGTAACACATGATAAGTGCTGTCCCACAAAAAGAATGAGCTCAGGTAAATTCCCTTTATAGACAAAAATAGGATTCATGTGATTATCCTAATATGAAGCATTAGCAAATATTCCAAGTAATTATCTTTCCTTTCCATGGTCACAAAAAAAAAAAAATCACATAAATATTTTCAAAAAAGGCTTTATTTTTTAAAGCTAACCAGGATTTCTGGTCATAAAGAATAATGGTAAAGGCAAGCGTTTTTCCTTTGCATGAAAATTCTTGGAGCAGCATGCAAACAGACCTTCTTGTGGTATTAATATTGCCCCATTTATGCTGAAGCTATGCAAACAGAGACATATAAAACTGTGCTCCTAAAAACTTAGGTTGCCAATAAATATTTTTATCACTTTTAATTTATACTGTTTGTGACTTTGCCCCCTTGCAGAAAAGTGATCCCAGAATGCAAGCTAAGTTATTCTGAGGTTATTGAAGCTATCAGATGTTTAAAATAAAGATCATTTTTGTTCCTCTGAACTTAACCTATTGCTTCTTTGAAAAGATTTGCCTAGTCAGTTTGCAAAGATTCATCTCATGGACTAGTGACAGAAACAGAAGTTTTAGCTTGAATTGATAGCAAGCAGCCTTGTTTACTACCTCGGGAGATCTGAGCTCCCATCTTGACCTTACTGTATACACCCTTACAGCAAATATTAGGTGTATTTGCACAAGGTTACCTCTCTCCAGTTAGCTGTCTTGATATCTCAGTATTAAAAAAGTCTCAGTATTAAATAGATTTAATATTTCTTGCTACATAAAGATACCAACCTGTATTCCATTAAAACAAAAGCATAGCTTCAGGCTTCCTTTACAAGCTTACTGAGTTAATGGAAGTTACAAATTCTCACCACACTGAAAAACTGGTGTGAAAAATCAGCACTTCTATTCTGGTGCCTACATAGTGCCTGCTGGATTTACTATCTAATTTTCACAGTGCTTAAGGTGATATTAATCTTTAAAAGGTACAAGCTGTGCCTCAAATAGCTGGCTTGCAAGTAAGAATGTGAAGTAATGAACCTGTGCATTTTAAATTTTTTTTAAGATTTTTGGGTTCAAACTCCAAAATTTTTATCCATATTCAATAGGAGGAGAAAAAAGATAGCTGAAGTTCTCGCACAGTACTTGAATATGTGACATGTGGAATTCAAAGGATAAACAGAAGATTGTGACAAAAGCAGGGTAGCTTGCAACTCAGTCTGCCTCAGGGGTTGCTGAAACTAGTTCTGAGCTATTATATTTACAGTTAAGTGAATAGAAGAAGTTAGAGAATACTTAGAAGGTCATGGGCAACCTTTCTTCATTTATGACTGTTTGACTTAACAAATTTTTGACTGCTCTTTTAGACACATATGTAAATGCTCACACTTCTACTAAAGTATAGATTCCATATAGTTTTCATCTGTCACTTCTTCATTTTACAAGAATGTTAATTATGGCAATTCTGATATTATCTATTCTAGTACTAGTTATTTACTAAAGAAACCAATTATTTTTATTTGGAATTTGCTTTGGTTTTAAGCAGCATTCAAAGCGCTGATATAGCTCCTGACTGACTGCTGCTATAATTTTGGGACATAAGCCCATAAGACTTCACGCATTGGCAAGCCTCTGATCTCCTTTCATTCCAAAATTCTCCTCCTCGAGATGAAAACAAAGCAGAAATATTTGCAATTATAATGTCGTAAACTTCTATTTGCTTGTTACATGTTTTCAGCTCTCAGCCTGGAACTGAGGATGATGGATTGAAACCTGCCAGCTTGCTAATGAGGCAGCCTCGCCTCGGGGAGGGGAGAAATCTGGGCAAACAGGTACAACAACTGCAAAAGGAGACAGCTGCAATCAAAGCATCTTCTCTGAGGACCTGGTAGTCCTGGGGGTGGAAGTACCCAGCTGTGAGCACTTCTCAGCTCAGTGTAGTCAGTACAGGGCAGCTGTGGAGCCCAGGGAGTTATCTCTGTATCTCCCAGAGCACCAGTCATGGGTACCATGAACAGATCCTGCACAGCTGTTAAAACGTGCCCTGGTGCGAGGGGTTTGCATCTATCTGCAAATTTTCTCAGACCAGGAAGAGTTTTGTGCATACATATGGAACAAAACAAAATAAAACCAAAATTTAGAAAGAGAGAAAGTAAGACAACATGAGAAAGGCAAAAAGAGAAAGACAGTGGCAAATGTCACTGTTCAACAAAGCTCAGTTTTGACGAAGGTCAATGAGGCTGGTTGGCAATTAGCCTTTGGCTGTGTGAAGAAAGCACTTTTGACTAGTTCTTGCATTACTCTGCAGAGGTTAGTGTTATATACACTCCCAAAGTCCTCCTATGCCACCCAGCTTGCAAGCATAAAGCCAGGAAAAATTTTTACTTTTTGCCAGTTGGCTATATAATTTTCAGTGGCCAAAAGCCAAGTAGTTGCTAATTGTTATTGCAGTGAAACTGAAAACAAAGCTCTTGGTATGAATACTTGGACTGTTTGTTATATTCCCCCTTGAAATTCTTCAGGAAGTGCCATGAACTGCAGCTCACACCCACAGCTCCCTGAAAGGATGAACTGGGTGCCTGTATCTGCACATAGCACCTGGTCTGCAGCCTTGCTGAATATTTTCCAAAGGCTTTCTACAGCTGAGATTAGCTGTCTGTGAAGAAATTGTTATTTAGGTACTGTGCATGCTTAGAGTGTTTTCCAAAAATCGAGTGTTTGTAGGTCCATGGAGGCTCCAGCAAATATGTGTGAGGGGAGAGAGCTGGTGAAAGGTGGAATTGTTTCAATAGTAAGGGAGATAACTCACATCTATTTATTATTTGTGGAAGAAACTCCTGAGGCAAGGAACAAGTCTTTGTTGGGTATTTGTGTAGCAGCCAGCACAGTGGAGAGCTAATCCATGACAGGGAGAGCAGGGCACTTCCATCATTCAAGTAAATAATAATGGTTATTTCCAAAGATGACTGAGCAAGCACAACTGCATCATCTGTGCACATCCTGTGAGTCACAACCACCTAAAGTAAACACGAGGCAATTGTGTCTAGGATCATTCTTATCCCTTTGTCACATAACCCATTCCACAGGACAGCAACACTGAAAAAAAACCCGTTTCTAAGTGAATTTAGTCATATTGATAGGCACCTCCATGAGTGCTTGATTTCCACTTAGTTACAAACTGAAGGCAGATCTGTGAACCAAAGGTTTGTTGCTATTAGTTATGTTCTTCCAAATACCAATTCGTTGTGACCCCATCATCTGCTTTTGATGTGCCACTAAACATCCAGCAAGGATACAAAAGGTGAGCATCAAAGGATGCACTTAACTCCACCTAGCATGTAGCCCCCATAAAGGCACCAAGCAAATTCACATATTTCTCAGACTTCTACCTGCCAATGGTTTTCCCCTGAGGGTGTCACTACCAGCAATGGAAAGAGGGAGAAAAGATAAGGGATCTTGTGTACTAGAACTGAGGGACAGTATGTCAGAGGTGAGCAATAAGTAATGGAAATGGTGAACTTTGAAACAAAGAGACAAAGAGAATCTTGTATGTTTGTCAGCAAGGGAAAGCTGTAGTGAAAACCAGCTGTGGATGCTTACTCACAGTGAATCAGCCTATCTAAAGTCCCTCAGAAGAATCTATACCTTTGATTTTATGACCGATTTAACTATTTATTTGATATATACTAATGCCGAATATTGTTCATGCAAACATCAGGTGTGTTCCACGATAACATAAAACCTTTCTTTAAATAATTGTACTTTAGAATATCTGCCAATTGTATGGGTAAATATTTTATCATTATTATATACTATTATGGGTTCAACCTTGTGCATATGTCGCTAGAACCCAGAAACTGGATCCAACTCTACGATCGGTTTACAAACACTTAGTGAGACATTGTCCTTTCTCCCATGCAAATTTAAAACGCTGATCAGCAAATACTTAGGAAAGAATTTCTACAAGCAGTAGTCTAATTGGATGTAAGAGGATGGCTCTTGTGTTAGGTAAATAGTCTGCACACATTTGCAAGATCAAAGCCTTACTTAGGGCAATTCACACGTTGTGAAAAACACTTGAGAGATAAAGAGAAAGAAAGGCTGAGCACAATAGTGAAAGAAACATGACATGGCACGTTAACATAATAAACTGTTTTGAATGCAAAAGTCTCATTCTAAAAACTATTAATGATGTTATTAATCTCCATAGTCGATGTGTTTACCACCTTTTGTCACTCATTATTCAATTTAATAACACAAAAAGGAATATATTAGAAATGAAAAAGTATTATCACTGTGCAGAAGCAGAAGAGGGAAATATGTTTCCTTCTCCAGAAATTGCTAAGGGGGCAATCTCTGTCATTGCTGTTGCTGCTACTATGGAGAACGGAGATATGCTCAAGACACTGACCAAGTTCAAATCACAGAGGACAGAAGGTCAGTGCTGCTGTCCCCAGCTCTCCACCCTCATCTTCAAGGGCTCACAAGCCACATTGCCTCTGGGAAACCTGGGAGATGTTCTTCCTCGGGGAGAAATAGATGTTTCCCAAGCCCAACAGCTGCTTTATGAAGAACCCTTGGTGCAAATATACCTCAAATTGTGGTTTGTCTCCAAACAATCTTATGCTTCATTTGTATCCCCAGCTACTTTTCATTCCCTGTGGTAATTTAGGTTCAAATGTCAGCCTGAAGTACTCAAATATTCTCAGGTAAAGAAAAAGTAGATTAATCTGTGATTTAAAGGTGAATATGTTTAGAGGTTTTTAGCTGGTCCTTGGATTTCTGTCATGTCAAGAAATGCATTTTTAGGTTTATCTTAGTCAATAATAGAACCATAAGCTAACCACTTAGTTTAGAGAAATTGGAAATCTGCTGTAATATTTCTTCAGTTTTTATGAATTTACCTAGAAAAAATACCCAATATCATCAGCTTTAGAAACAGTGCTCAAGTAATTTGGCAAAATTCCCTGAATCAGAAGTCTAAACACCCATACATAGGAGCAGAGAAATTTCATCATGGCCACAGAAATGTGTCTGCTGCAGATCTTGTTGGAAACATCCATTCATATAGGAATTTTAAAGTTTTTCTTTACTTCTGCCAGTATTGCTGTGAACCAAAACTCTTGAGATAAGTGAAAAACAAATAGTAAGATGCAACAGAACAAACTAAGTCAATGTGGCATCACAAATTCAAATAATTACAACTTGTCTGGAAAATTCATTCACCTGTGGATTTGATAATATTACTCAACTAAAAATGGCTACCACTTATGTTTGTATAGTACTTTTTCTGAATGGCTTTACAAAGGCTCTATATTACATATAATATATATTTCTGGTTTCTTTTTTATTTTGCAAACATGAGCATTCAAATAAAAATCACAATGAAGTGTGGTACTTGAAAGCATCTCTACAGCAGAATATTAATTGCCTAGGAAGAAATGTATTCAGGTCAGCAAATAGTGAAGTTTGAACAGTTTAACAGTTACTGAATTCTGCTAGTTGCTCCCATTGCTAATGCAGACCTAAAATCATCCACTCTTATGATTGTTCACAGGGCATTTGCCAGCAATCATGCATGTTTTTATTATATGGTTTTAGGGCACACTCCAAAACAGACTTCAGCACAGGAAGAGGCAGAGGAAGGCTCCCAAGGTGGGAGAAAAAAGTCAAGTCCAGAGAAACTGCTAAGAACTGTGTTTTCTCTAAGATATAGTGTATTTATTCACCTTTAGCCCGTGATGTCCTGGTAAGTGACTGTAAGGTAGCACAAGGCTGACCTTGTAAGTTGAGAAAAGAATCTCAGCTTTTAGGCAACCAGAAAACAGATGGGCCACCTTACAGAGAGATGTTTGTGGCACCAGGAGTGTGCCAATAATTCCTGCAGTGCCACGGGGGTGCTGCAGCCAGGCTTCCTGGAAAATCTGTCCAGATCTCACAGATGACACATTGCACCAGAGCCACTAGGGAAGTATTTTAAAACACAGAAGCAGGGGCTCTGTGCTCTGAGGGCCTGGGGATTTGACATGTAACCACCTTTTGTCATAAAAATGTGTTCTTCAGTTTCAGCTTTCATCCCTTAAAAATGAGTGTGGCTCTGCTTTCGGACTGAGAAAAAGCTTGAAAACATCTGAGCAAGAGAAGTGCACCTGAGACATGACTGCAGCCTCAAAATCTGTTGTTTCCTATTATGTTCTAAAACGCAGCAGCTTGGGCATCAAAGTGACTGCTTTGCTCCAGGCAGGCATCACATGGGGTTTTTCTGTCCCCTTCTCAGTGAGATCTTGCCTCTTGCTGTTCCCCTTTCCCCACAGAGAGAAGTCAACTGGACAACAGTGTTTGTACTTTCTACTGTGTTTTACGGAGATGGGCAGCTGTGTAACAGAGACCCAGTTATTATGGCTTTGACAGAGACCTTTCCCCTGGTGTAATTATAATTACCTTGCATAGCTAGGGTATAATTACTGTCTGGATAATGCCAAAGTGATTAATGATCATTCTTTCCTTGTGAAATAACATTTTTACAATTGCTTTTAGTATCTGAAAAGTAAAAATTAAATCTATATTTCATTGTTGTCTAATCTTGTATGCACTCTTCTTGGACTTCTAATCTTAAAAGTGTATTAACAGCAGTATCTGGATTTTCAATCTTGGTAGCAGCCAGATCTCACTATTTCCACACACAGCACAACATTTTCAAATGTAGATTTTTTTAAAATCTTGTTTCCTACAGAAAGGCTGCCTTGGGTCTTCAGCATTGCTGCTGTTAAAGACAGTTGTTCCTGCAGAAATCTCTCATGGCAATTCCTCACGAGACTCTGTTTCACAGTAAAACTTCTTCATGTATGGACTTTCTTGCAGTGGATAAGGCAGAATACGTGGAAGGCAAAGCCAGAATGGAAATGCAAAGGGGGGTTTGCCCCATACTGTAAGATGAAGAATAAAAAAATGAGCTATGATTTATGAGGGTACCTGAAATCCAGGAGTCACTTACCTGGCTGGTCATGACTTTGTGGTGTGGCTCAAACAACCAGATATCGAAAAGCTTTCAGCATCACTGTTTAATACTTTTTCAGAGACTTTTGATCTTTCTGTTCCTGTTTATCTCTATCTTTCTCCCATGGGGCTGGGTTGGGAGAGATTTGGTAATTAGATCTTCCCTCTCTTTAGTTGGTGGGAATAAGTGTGAGGGGATTAAGAAAGTTTTTCACCTCCCCTTCATCCCTCATCCAGTTTGGCTAAAAGAATTGTTCCACTTGTAAAAACCCAAGTGATTACTAACACACCCACTAATTCTCAGATCATCTGAAACATTCCTTAGAAAATCAAAGGTCTCTTCTAGCTGGGAAGAGAAGTCTTTACATTAAGTACTGAAATAGAAGTACTCTGGCATTCTGCAACCCTCTATAGCAGATCATTATGCAGAGACAGACAGACGTGTTCCAAATTTTCTACCGAGCGGAGCTAACAATGTTTTACTGAAGAGAAGACCAACACAAAATTCCTGAAACATCTAAGTAGGTGCTGTCTTTTCCACAATAAAACATTTCACATATTTTGAAAGTTTTTTTCAAGTTTTGTGACTTATTTTTGTGTGTAATGTGAAGGAAGTTTCTTTTTTGTTTTTTTTCTAGATCAATCAGATTTCTTTTTTTCTTCTTCCTAAGAGTTCAAGCCACTGTTGTTCCATGTATTTCCTATTCAGCTAAAGATATTTAGATTTCTTATTTTTGTTTTGAATTATGCTGCTTTGCTTTTAGGTATCAACACCTCTAAGTTTGCCTTGGACCGTCTTGAATTTAAACACGTGCTGTAGTAAGGTGCTAGGCAATACAGTCAAAGAAAAAATGTAGACAGCATGCAGTAGGGTACAGCACATGACTGAACACCCCTGAGCTACAGCAGCTCCCACGATGAACTTCCATTTGTTAACCCGTTTTTACTGTATCACACTGAATTGTGATTCTGTGTCCACAGACTTCAACTGTTCTGACCTCAATGAGACACTTAAAGTAGGACTAGATAACATCATCGTAGTGGTGTTGGCACATAATGTGCCAAGGGCTGCCAGCATGCTTTTTTCTCACTGATACATTACTCTGTTCAGTGGGACCCTAATTCTGGGACAAATTTCTTATATACTGTGTAAACAAATATTCCTAAACAGAAGCAACCCCACAAGATAAAGAACACACTAATAATAATTGGAATCCATATGATCACTCAAGGTGGTGCAATTCAATCCACAGTTTTTCACACAAAGCTATATTTTAGCCATGGAAATATGAGGGGAAATTTAAATGGTTTCCTCTCAGCTCCTGGTTTAACATAGGCATGGTCTCTGCTTTCCCTCTGCTTGCTCTCTTGTTCATTAACTACAACATAGGGAAAGTGCTTTAAAGCCATTGAATATGGATTTCTGCCTTCATAGCTGCCTGATTCCAAATGAAATGTCTGATCTCTAAGTCTTCTGAGGTTTCAGATTTGTGAAGTATCTCACTTTAGCAGCTGCACCCATAAAATTGCATATACAAGCAAATTAGTAGAGACCTGAATCTTTCCCTACTTCCTCATGAAAATTCTGGAGCAAAACCAGTCAGATTGATGTATTGCCATATTCCCAGCTGTTTCTTACCACCACTGTAAGTGTCAAAGGAATCAAGCATAAAGGTACCTCTGGGCATTGTAGGGAAATCTAGTGGGATAAACTATGCTAAACTTGTGTTGAAGTGGATTTGTGAGCGGATTTTTTCTTCTTCTGTGATACTGATAAGTCCTTTTGATGTCCTATTGCAGAGCTTTGTGCTGAGTAGTGTTGCAGTTGCCCAGGGGTTCCCATAGCGCTCCAAAAGGCTACTGCAGGAAAAATCAGCTGCAGACACAGGCTCCGACTTCTTGACATGCTCATAAGTGAGCAGTGACTGAAATGAGCCCTTTTTTCCCTCCTGGTTTGAGATTAGGAAACTAACTCACCATGGACAGAGAGATGAGAGTGCACAGCAGCAATTAATACCAACACCCAAAATCATCACCCTTGCACGGTAACCTAATGAGAAGAAGGGCAAGCAAAGTGCCTTAGCTTATATTTAACTAGAAACTAAGGAACCTTTTAAAATTAGCCCTTTGAATTCCACAGCAAGAACATAGCTAGAAAGTGTTAGCAGAGAACAGCTGCCCATAGCCCCAGACTCTGACACTTAATAGCTTTTTTTGCTAGGTACCAGTTCCGTTCTGCCAGCTTCCCTCTCATTTTCTTCCAGGTTTTGACAAAAGATCTTTCCTTCTAGCTCAAGCTTCAATTTTCCCAGCAAGTCAGTCCTGGTGTGAGAAGGTGTCTGACTTCAATATTTCTTAACAGAAACAGCACTTCTAGATTTACAAGGCCCAAGAGAAAAGCTGTGTTTAACCAGAGCAGCCTCTCTTATAGACAGAGTCTATAATCAGAACTGAGAATTCTCACATGCTGAGCATGGGACTCTTGCTGGTTTCTCCCTCTGGTTGCTCCCTGAGGTCCTGTGGTTAGGAATCTGCCCACACAGTGCACTGCCTCCCCCATTTCCCCTTGGAACAGAGTAGTCCAGAATCTGCTAATGAGCAGTAATTGATACAGGATGATGGATTTA
Organism: Illadopsis cleaveri; assembly: GCA_013399915.1. NCBI lineage: Eukaryota > Metazoa > Chordata > Aves > Passeriformes > Timaliidae > Illadopsis > Illadopsis cleaveri. The sequence goes on from VXBB01020859.1 coordinate 28,552, forward strand.
GAAGACTGGGGCCAGCAGAGCTGCCAGGGGTCCCATGTTCCAAGGTGCCATTGGAGACACGTTCCTCAGCTCCAGCCATGCACTATATCTTTTCCTGAGCACCTGCATGAATAAAATACCTTTCTATGATGCTATTCACAGGTCCATCTTTACATACAATCTAGTGCCCAGACAGAGACTGCCCCTCAACATTTGACTGGAAATAGAGCATTAACCCATCTGATTCTTATATAAACATTCAAAACCATGGGAGGGGCTACCTATATCTGTCTGAATCACAGAAACTATTCTGAGGTGAAAATCTTTTACACCCAAGAGCAGTGTGGTTAATGACTATTTGAGGCTGTTTGAGCACAAAAGCCTGAGTTCACTATTTCTGGAACCATAATGCTGTCTGGGACCAAAATATTGTCACTCACTCAGCAACCATGTCCATTAATGAGGCAAGACAGGGTTTTGCTTTCCATCTCCATCTCTTGCATTATGACTTCTCTTTATCTCAGTCCATTTTGAATAAAGACTTCAAACCTTTTACAGTTCATAAGCATGGGTACTTTTTCTCCATTAAAATTAGGAAGATCTCTAGTTTTAATGAGTAACATGTTGTGGCAACAACTTGAAACTAATGAATTACAGAACAGAGGTTGGCAGCAGAGACCTACAATAAGTTACAGTGTGCCCAATTATGCTAACAGGCAGGTTAGCAACCAGTGAATTATTCCAACAGAATAAAACCCAGCATAATTGTTTTCCTGAAATTTTTATATCAAATATCACTTTTTTTAAAAAAAACCCACATTTCTTCTTTCACTTGCTGTAGTCTCCTGTTGAGAAGAAGCTTAATCTATGTCTGATCAGCTTGTTGTACCCACTGGAAAAGAGAGAACACATTGCTTATATATAGATTAAGCTGCTTGTTTCTTCACAGATGTTCTCCTCTGATCTACCTTTAAGAAAGAAACCTGCACAAGAGCTTTCTCATGGACATAGCAGCATTAACTTTCAATGTGGGCAGGTGGCTACAAACCCTGAGCTGATGCAGCTCAGACTCTCTGTTGTCTCTTTGCTCATCTATTCTAAAACCCATAGTGAAAATACATCACAGGAGAAGAAAGGGCTCCCTGACAGCACAGCTCCAGAGCTTCCTCACACAGGCAAGATGCAGTGACACCACCCTGTGTCTGTGTCGAGGGTTTTGCTGCACAATTCCTTCTGTGAATGAATACAGGTTCTTTTTTTTCTATGATTAGTGGGGTTCTTTCCATTCTGTTATTCCATAGTATATAGCTTGAAAAAAATTAAATTAATCACTGAGACCTGGCCTTTCACTGAGGCTCTTTTGGTCCAGTTTCGGGCAAGACTAAGGAATCACTATATATAAAACATGTCTTACAGAAGTTTTCACTTTTTACAGTAAGGATTTGAACCAAAGTAGCTTTATGATGATGATTTCTAATGATGGAGGTCCCCAGCAGGGACAGTTAAGAAAAAAAAATTCTCCAACAATGATTTGTACTCAGATAATGTTTGGGGTGAAATTTTAAATAAAAGTCAACAACGAACACAATGGTAAAAGGAGTCTTTCAGTCTTTCAATTCACCCTCTTCTAGGGGCACAGATTAAAAAGATATGACTGTTCTAGTATAAAGACTTCACACATTTTTCAGTGCAGAAGCTCGTAAAAATAGTAGTCTGGGGTATATTTTATTTTACTTCATTTTATTTTATTATTTCATTTCATTTCATTTCATTTCATTTCATTTCATTTCATTTCATTTCATTTATTGCTTTATTTTCACAGACTTTGCTGATCACAGAGCCTTCAAGTATTCCAGCAGTAAGTGGTCACTGAAAAGCCAATGACTGTGGCCTTTTCGGAGTCCCAGTGATGCACTTTGGTATTCCTCAACAGCCCCAAGCCATGACATCTGGCCCTCTGAGAGGCAAGACCTCATGTAAGCAACACCTCCAGCACCAGGAACACATGAACCATGCCCAGCCCCACCTTGGGACATGCAGTGCCATGACCTGAGAAGAACTCTGCAGCACCCTGGATTTCAGGCTGAAGTTTTTCTCTCAGATGCAGCAGGGCATTTCCCTGCCACTAGCCCTCTGTGCAGCCCCCTGCCCCTGTGTGGTGTGAGTTCACTCCAGAAAAGAATGTGCAATCAAGATCTATAGGTCAGACCCAGGAGCAGAATGCTGTCTTTAATTTATAAAGTGTATACATGAAGTGAACCCTCAATCTGATTTGTATTGTTTGTGCATATACTATTTTCCTAGTATCAACACAGACTTGTGCATATAATTTCATTTGTTTCGGTTGGGTTTTTAAATGTTAAAAATTCTTTTCAGCTTCCACTGTACAGCACCCTTCCTGTCTCCTTCTTTCTCTTAGTAAATTCAAATGTGTACATGTGGTTGTGCAGATAAATGTGCATACACAGAGACTCCATTCAACCTTGTGCTGCATTGAGGTTCCCAAGCTGTGCATTTCCTATTGCTCAGGAGCTGGAGCTCTCTCTGTGTGTAAGTTGCTTCTACATAATATTTCCTGCATCATATGAGAATTATTTCTGATTATGTTTCCTGTGGCCTTGGGAATGTCAGGTGAGAAGGGCCTTCAGGGATGATGACAGCAGTTATTACTTCTGCCTCCCTCACTAAACAACTTCAAGAAACTCATCCCATCTTTAGGCTCTACTGGTTACCAGAGAACTTAAAAAATTGTAATGAGCCAAATAATTTTTAAGAGGCAAACCCACTTACTTCATACAAGCATCAAATTCAAGAAATATGTCTTTTAAAGTTCCTTACTAATAAGGCAAAAGTATTTTTTGATTTTCGCTGCATTTTTCCATGTTGTACCATGCCCAGAATCTGGAAGATCTACCTGGCAGATGTATTTCATCCAATGTTAGGCAAGCCAAGTAGGTCACTCAGAAATATAGGAGTTATATACACAATGGTATAAAAAATAGGGAAAAAATGTTATCATGGCTAGCAAACTAACTAGAAACAGAAACAGAAACAAAATAGTCTATGCTTTATAAAATATGCTAAATTGTGGATTATGACATTTCCTCATTTCATCCAATAAATTGGCCAAGAAGTAAAGTCTGGATACTTTTATTGCTGCTGTTTTGGTACAGGACACATTGTCAAACGTGATCCCATTGTGACTGAAGGGTGCTTTGCAAGAAGTCTAGTGATTGGGACGTTGGTCAATGCCATCTGCTTCCAGGATTGAGCAACTCCTGGTCTGAGAATGCAACACAGGCACAAAGAAATGCAGCCCAGCCCCAGGACTCTGAGTGGTCAATGGTGTAAGGACAACTTGTGAAAGAGACTTCAAGGGACAGAGTTTCAAAGGTGAAACTTGGCATGCAGGAGCAGGGAGAAAGCTCCAATGGTAGGAACAAGAGAAAAAAA
>VXBB01020859.1:32072-43514 GCA_013399915.1 Illadopsis cleaveri
AAAAAAAGCCAGTTGTGGGAAACTGAGACACAGGAATCAGTAATGAAATACAATCAGAAGTCTATGGTTGAGAGATCCCAAAAAGAGGCGGCGAGGCTTTACCAACTTGTTTGTGCAAAAGTTGGAAAAAATGTCACATTCTATTTGTTGTGTTTTTTGGATGGTTGAAAAACTCCTTGAAGTCTTCCAACACTTCACAGGAAAAGATTCTGGGATTTTTTCCTGGGGGTGTCAGAAGGGGGAGGGGTCCTTTTTCATGTAACATTTTTAGTATTCAAATTAGAAGACTTTCAGCATCCTGGGGTGAAACTCAAAAGCCTTTCCCTAGGAAGCCTGGGAGCATATCAAAAATCAATGGCATGGAGGATGGAAAATGTTTCAAAAATGTGCGACTGGCAGGAAATACTGGCACATTTCTGTTTGATATTTGCTTTCTTGGCGTGCAGGGGCTCTTTTAGCGCCAATGGAAAATCATTTAGTGCCAAGCTACTCTCAGATAAATCTGCACACAAATGCACTTTGAATTGGCATGTGGCTTTTGAGATTAAGGTTTAACTCTTGCCAAAATATGCATTTTTGGATTCTAGCATCTCTCTTAAGTTAATTAGGTAACTTCATAATACTAAAATGCTACACATGACTGATTTGAATTTGATGCATCTGAGCTCAGCAAAACCAAATGAATGGGGAAGAGTGAAGACACCTGACACAGAAGAATGAACAACCAAGGCTCTGAATTTTGTAGAGACATCAAGGCAATTGCAGCCAAAAAACTACACAGCCTAAACCTAATCTCTGGGGATGACTGAATCTCATTACAAGAGCAGAGGTGATCTTCATGGGGGTGGGGAATGTGGAGAGGTTGAGGAAACACAAGCAGACCTTACATCTAGTCCTGCTAAAGAATTTTAAAGCCCCTTAGCCATCCTTATTAAATCTATGCTTGCACTATAACCTACTCAAAATCATAGACTTTCAAGATCAACCTTCAACTGAATGATCTCTATAATCCTGAAAGAAAAAACTAAAACCTTACATTATTCCAGAGTTCATGGTTTTCAGCTTAGCCTATTGACTGTCCTGTCCCCAGGCTGGTCAATGACTGGGTGGAGGTTTACTGCTGTCCGTTTTGCTAATAAAGCATTTATGTGGGAATATCTCAGCTCAGTAGTGCTCCCTGCAGCAGTCTGGGAGCAAGTACTGGAGCCCCAGGTCATGCAGGGATTGAATACAACTGCATTTCAATATACTAAAGCCCATGTGGCAGTATGGATACAGGTAGGGCATGTACATCTCTGTAAACAGTGCCATGGTCACTGAACCAGGGGTGCAGTCAGGATCAGGAGCCAAAGCCAGGCAGCACAAAGAAACATCTACACAGCAAGAAAATTATGGATATCAATCAAAGCCTGGAGCTGGATCTTTTGCCCATTTCCCAGTTATTCCTTCCTTCTCATTCATCAGCATTATGATATTTCTCAGGCAGGGAAGGTTCCTTGCACCCTCTTTTTCCTCACAGCTTTGCAAAACAGCACTTCTGACAGAGTGCCTCTCTGCTGTCAGTGATACAATGAGAACCCATTGGCACTTTTGGGAAGCTGGAGAATACCACTGGATCAGCTGGAATTCTTGAAATTACACTTTTTCCTGCAAGTATGTGAAGATAATGTAATTATTTGCAAAGAAATGAAAAGTATGAGAACAGAGATCAACTCAAGAAATTCTGCTGGGATCGTTTTTATATAGAGTTTGATTAGGCTATCTTTAAAAGGCTAGGACACATGAAATCAGCATGAATCTGAATTACCTGCATTCCATGATCCCATTATTATACCACATCAGAAAGAAATTACTTGAAATATAGCTTGCTCTAAAACAGTCCCTTTTTGACAGCAGTAAAAGAAAAACCTTAAAGTTCAGCCATGTCAGCTAAGACAAAGCCTAGTGCTGTTAAAAACTGCAGGTATGCAAATTCTTCCAGCAATGTAATATAATAATATTAACTGTTAACAAAATAAAATGGACATTCTTTCCAAAAAGGTGTGACATACCTTGTTTATGTCATTTATCTCCTTTAATGTGGCTTCTTTGGCTTCAAATCAGTTCAGTCAGAGAATCCAAATACAAAGTCTCTAGACCAGTATTTCTAGGCCTAACCAACACATGAACAATGTCAGAATCCAGATTTTTCTTACTGTCCCACTGCAAAATAACTTGAAATTGTAGATTTATGAAAAGAGGAACATCAGCTGTCATCCTAGCTTTCCAGTATTTGGCAAACTTTCTTCTACCCTGTCAATAAAAGTAGGTTTTATTAACAGAGCAGGAATTCAAAAGAATTGCTCAAAGCCTGTTTCTTAGATACACAATTTATGGTATTCAGACAAATTCCCCAAAAATGTGTCAGGGGAAAAAGGTTGTTTCATATATTTTCTGATCAAAGAGCTCATTATTTAAAATACTGTCAGGTTGTCTTTCATCTTCAGAACTGGCAAGCATAGGAAAACATATTGCAAATAAAAGCAGCCTTCCAAAATGTCATACTGATTATGCATTCACAAGTCAGCTACTTGAGGCTTAGTGAGACAACAAAATATCACAGAACCCACTATGTGTTTTAGCTGTTGTGGTTTGAGAGGCTGGACAGCAGCCTTTTCTACACATATTGCCACAACAGCGATGTCACAATATGTATAACCAGTATTCCCTAACCTATACATTTAAGTTTAGGTTAATTTCTTTTGGTAGTTGATAGAATATGGTAGAGACAGGCACCAGGTTTCTAGCATTTTATCACACCACTTATTTCACAGGCCATATGTTCTGTAATTTGGTCAACTATTTTTCCCCCCCCATTTCCCCACACTATGACAGCAACTACAATATATGACAATTTGACTCTATGAACCTAGAGAAACTACTGTAATAGACGGTTAGACACTTTGTTCATGCAGGATCTTCTTCAAAGTTATGAGATGTTCCCCAGTGTGCACTTTTCCAACATTAATGAGGTGTTGAGAAATAAAAAGAATGCATGTTAAATTGTAACTGTTAATGGGAAGCAATTTACTTCCACTGACTTTAACAGTTTTTCTCCCTCAGAAAAAACCTGTAGTGTATATTTTCATTAGTATGGTATCCTCAGAAGAACAGGGAAATTGAGACTATTTAATGTCTCTTGAAAGAATGCTTTTAACTGCTGAGAATGGAGGGGAAAAGCCATGGAAGTAATTTGCTACTGAATTTCTTCATAATTACAGGGTTATGACACATGCGAAAACAATGAGTCTCCTTTTGAAATTTTACGTGGGTGAAAGGTGAAGACCAAGCTGAATTGGGTCACTTGTTTACTGTGACAGTGATGACAGGCTTGAATATATAATGATCAAGAGAAGCCAAGAGCCACATTGACATAAATTAATATTAACACATCCTAAATTTCAGAAAAGCCTAAAATTATTCAGTCTTTCTTTTTCCAAAATAGTTTCTGCGGATTCTGGCAGCACCAGTAAAAACTGATAAAACACCAATATAGTTTAATTATTGCCATATTTTTTCATGTCCATATAGTCTCTGTCTGTAGTACTGCCCATTATGACAGCCTTTTATCTGTCTTGGAAAGCTGGCAATAACTTCATGTTTGATAACAATTCAGCTGAAATGATGTTTAGTGGTACAGAAATAAGGTTTGTGAAGAAGCCATTACACAGTGTGCCACTGACATCTTAATCACACACAAGTTCTTTATCACACGCAGGTGGGAAATTCTTCACTTCAAGGGTGGTGAGGCACTGGAACAGGTTGCCCAGAGATGTTGTGGAAGCCTCATCCCAGAAAATGTTCAAGCCAGGTTGGATGAGGTCCTGAGCAACCTGACTGAGTGGAAGGTGTCCTGCTCATGGCAGAGGGGTTGGGACTAGATGATCTTGAAGGTCTCTTCCAACTCAAACAGTTCTATGACTCTGAACTTCATCTGAAATTAGAATCTGTTTATCAGAGAGATGGTGAATGAATCATCATTCATCAAGACCACTTCAAAATCCTGCACAGATCAAAAATTGTCACAGAAGGTGTTCACATATCTCTTTACAAATGTAAAGATAGTGTTGATAGGATTCCCTCTTCTGAAGAAACAGAATTATAAATCTTTGTGAGCATAGGACACACCATTGTTTCATAATCTTTTTTCCTAGGCTATTAGAAACAAAATATTAGATTCAACCTAAATGATTCATGCAATTTCCATCACTTCATTTCCTGTTTTAACTCTGTAGAGATCCATATTGTAAACCAGCAAACTCTCCTACTTTCTTTGGGTAGGAAAGAAGCCTTTTTGTGCTCAGATGGAATTATTTTGTAGGAGTCATCCTCTTGGGGATGAAGAAGCAGACTTCACCAGGTTTTACATAGTAGAGAATTAGAAACTCCACATAACCAACTAGAGAACAGATAAACTCAGTGAGCTCTTCAGAGTCACGGTGAGAACTCGTAGCCAAACCTGGTTAAATCCAGACCTCTGGGAACCAAATAACTTCTGTAAAAGATCTTCCTTATTCATCACCATGAACACCTGAACCTTGATTGAAAAGTAATCTAGGTAGGCCTATAAGTATAATTAGGGTATTATTAGGAATGTGTCTTGGGAACACCTTCCAGGTGATCAAATCAGACTGTGATCTCAACAGTGTTACTGAAAAAGAAAAGTATTAGAGAAAAAATATCATTCCAGGCTGAAAAAGGGTACCTGTTATGAACCAGTGAGTTTACATTTTCTTCTAGATAAAATATAATGGCAGCATGCCCAGTTTGTCATTGTGAACAAAACGGTTTATTAGGTTTCTTTCATTTCTAATTTTAGAATTCACTTACTATTTTAACAAGATGGGGTTTTTGACAAGGGCCCACAATAATGATGATGGACATACCCTTTTCACTTACAGGTTTTTTTTAAAATTTTCATATGTAACATTTTTCATAGCATTAACAGTATTCAAAAATATTCTGAAAAGGTAATTGAAGCAAGTCTAGATCTGTCTGTCATGTAAATATGTGGAGTGCAAATATACACAGGATAATTATCAGTAACTTAAGTGTCTTTTATCATAATGGCATTTAAATCTTATATCATGTGTTCTGATGTTATTTTTAAAAATCTGTTATCTAAGAAGACAAATCACTTCTTGTGAGTTGTTCAGCCATTTGACTAAGAATTACTCTTTACCCCCCAAAGTCCTGCATCTGTTCTAGCACAAAACTTAAAGTCAAGATATTGTAAATATCAGAAATAATATTGCAATTATTTGATTTAAAGTGTATTTGTTTACTTGTTTTGGTTCTTTTAATTTCTAAAATATAGTTCTTAAAAGCTATAACAAGAACTAATTTAAGTAGCAGCTCAAAAAGACAAAGAACTCAACTCTTTTTCTTCCTTACTATGTTTGGTTTTCATTTTGTAAAATTAGGTATGAAATGAAGCCTGAAACACAAAGATTAAGAAATACAACTGCAACAAAAATATCACCTTTCTCAGTATATAGTTTCCTATAGCTTCTTCTGATCCCATATTCATTTCCCACATTTCCCACATTTCCCAGTATATCTGTTTCTCTGCACAGACATGTGGGCCAGAGGTTGATTTCTCAGCTATGGAAAAAACCAATAGTATAGAAAGTACATTCTTTCTGCAACTTGCCTTACTTACCTACATATACCAATGCCCATCACTCCTGCAATGGGATGGTCAGACAGCATGCAAAGAAATCTCTTTTTCCAGAAAACTCAGCCTAGCAGTAATTGTGGGTTTGCGGGAATAACTCTGTCACAAGAATTGACCTAATCAGAGCCTAAAGCGAAGAGCAAACATTCCTTTTGCCTACACAACTCCATGTCATCCAGCTGTCTTCTGCACACCCTTGCACAAGTCAGAAGCAATAATGTGCCCTCCCAAAAGCAACTGCTATTTTGTATTTAAAAAAAGAACCAGGAGGCTTTGGCTGTACTGATCCACAATGCTAAATGTTGGCTCATAACACAATCAGATAAAAACAGAAAATGAAATCAGGAGGAAATCATGGACAGTGCTATATCAAGAGCCTGAGAAGAACATTTGTTGAAACGGTAAAATCTCATCATTATTTCAAAGTTATTGAATACAAAAGTAAACATGGTTCCTAAGCCAGCAATGCCATTAGGCCATTTTGATGGTAATCTTTGTATTATGACATCAGTTATCTAAAACTAGGTATGTGCCCTTCTCAAGATGAAAATCATATGATGAAAATAGGAGCTAAAATTCTTTTTTTTCCCCTATTAGTCTGTTTGTGATTTTTGAGAATAGGCTTTCCACTAAGCCCATCTTTTGTCTCACTGGATGTGAATAACAAGATTAAAACTTCAAGGGCTTTGTCCTTAGCCAGTTTACATTTGAGTACAAGAGTTGAGGCTTTGGACTAAACTATTCAAAAGCTCAATTGTGTTTTAAAAATTCAAACAATCTTAATATTTTAATATTCCCCCTCGGGTTATTGAGAAAAATCAGATTTAATACTCACCAACCATCTGATTTATATAAATATCTTATAAAGTTTAATACTGGTGCCTTTGCGCACTTAAGAGCCACATGGGATATGAGAACAGGGAAAAGTTGCAGAGAAAGTCAGTGGGAAAAGATCTGGTTTCTTAGTTATAAAGCAATAAAAAACATGCATTTAAAATTACATATTTTAATATTTCACATAACCTACACTGGATGCTGTGGAGAATGAGGCCGTGGGTCCTGAGCTTTGCATGTGCTTGTTGATGGTAACAAGTCCAGGTGGGGGGCCCTCGCTGTGTGCTCAGGCACTGTGTGGTCAAGCATGCCTGCTGAGCACTGAGGAAAAATCATCCCTCTGAACTCAAACTCCATGACCACTCCTGCTTTTTGTGTTATTCTTATCCCTCATCTGTGGGATTTACTGACAAGAAAGCTAACTGGGCTGCTGCTAACACTGATGGCAGTGATGTCATTTGCTGTATAGCACTAGAATGACACAATTCATTAGAATTCATCACCTGACTTGGACAAAAATTCCTCCCTGCATAGAAGGTTAATATGAAATGAATGTACTGCAGAAGTTCCAGTAAAATCTTCAAAATAAGCTGCAGGCTGAGGAACACAGAAGGGAAGCTGTGGGGACGGAAGCAAGAGGAATCAGAGAGTGGGGCAAGGTAAAAATGTGTCAGGTAGGCCTCAATGACAACCATCCTGCATGAATCCTAGAGGGGTGTGAACAGTCCCTGTGTTCCCCTGGAGATGGAGAGGAGGGCTGGGAGGTGCCTGAGGGGCTTTTGGCACTGGGTGTAATGGCCTGGGTGTGCAGAGGGAGGCCAATATGCACAAGGCAACTGAGGAAGGAACTCAAACCTAATGCCTTATCTGATGTCATCTATTGCTGTATTACTTCACAGTACTGTGGAAGGTTCTTTTTGACTAGAATTGACTGTGTTATCTTATGCTGTGGGAACTGAGGGGCAAAAGCAGAGCCATGTGCTGAAAGCTGCCATTGACCCAAGAGTGAAATGGCAAAGAGCTGCAAAATTCCAACAGCCACGAGATGTGACAAGAGCCAAATCCCACAGAGGTTGTTCAACCCCTGCAAACCTCTGGCTCTGTTCAGAACAGCACTGGGCTCTGATGTCACTTCGGAATCTGAGTGTATTTAAAGCCAAAAGAAACTGACTCTTATTGCAGAGTAAGTGTCACCCCAGACAATAGTGCAGCAATACTGTTACACTGGAGCCATGATGCAGGAATAACTGGTGAAGCTTTCCCATGATGACAAACTCCCAGCTTGATGCTCCCTCTGGATCTCTCATGGCTGCAGGTGCAAGGAGACAAGAGAGAGAGACCCATGGAAACGCAGAAGCAAGGGGCAGCCTCTGCACAGTGTCCTCCTCTCCTTCCACTCATCTTGGACAATGTCTCCATAGAGGGACCATCACAGGATCACTTAAAATTAAAAGAAACTTAAAAAGTTATTTAGTTCACTCTCCTTTCCCCCTTTCAAATGCGGGATCAACTTTAAATTAAATTTTTAATTTTAATTAAAATTAAATAAAAATTTTAATCGAATTTAAATCAACTCCTGAAAAGTGCTTGTTTACCTGTCCTTAAGGAATTTCTAGTTATGGACAGTGCACTTTTCCTTAGTAATTTGTTTTTGTCTTTTTTCAGTCTTTACCATTAGATATTTTTTCTCTGATAGCCCACTAAACTAGGAAATTTAAGCTCATCATTTATTTTAGCAGACAGGGAAATACTTTTTCCCTTCCTCGCTGAGGAACACTTGACATGTTTGGGGCTTCTAGGACATCTTCCAGAAGACATCTTCTCTATTCCGGACTGGGAAAGGCAGGCAGATGGTAAATTACTTACACAGAAAGCTTATGTATCACACCCAAGTCTGCTAATGTAACACAGATATAACAGGATAATCCATCAGGAAGAAGCCCTCTACTAGGAGCAGTGATTTTAATGGCGTAATTGAACAAAAAGTAAAAATTAGAAGAATCCAATCATTTTATTGAACTCTGTGCTCCAGAGCTGACTTTAATCTGATTTATAGAACTTCTCTTTTTGTTGTCAGTGAAAGAGTGGTATATGATCCATAACTTCAGACCAACAGCTAAAGGGATTAGGAGTGGCAATGCTTAGTTCTGATAAACTACTGCCCCATGGCCCATTTTGTATATGCCACTCTTGCTGGAGACAGATGTGAGAATGGAAGAGGTGATTTTCATATTGGCCAAGCCTTCTGTCCCATAAGAGTGTTTTATAAATATAAAATGTTCAGATGATTCCCAAAAGAGGCAAAATATTGGTTTTCTATAGCTTCTTAAAGTCTCAGATGTGCCTATGTCTCACTGCACACTGACACCTAAATTTGCCCCCTCTAACTGAATCATCAAACTGAGGTCCTATACAGGCAGTACAGAATCATAGGACCCTCCAGAGAGCAGCAGGAAAATCATTCACTAATTGCCCATTGGCTTAATTGAGGAATTAAAGGCAATTTTATTCCCAACTTTGTCACTTCAGCCAACTCAAAGCTCTAATTATGTATGCCTAAGAGAGGAATTTGAGGAATATGATCTCCTACACACACTGCTGAGGCCCCTAGCCTACATACAATGATACCAACAACATTTTCCTGCATACCTTGCTCTGATTCCTGGCCATAGCTTTTCTATACTGACTCCAACTGCAACCAATTGCTCTTATATCTCTACTACATTGTATTTATGATACAATACACCAATCCAAGCTTTTTCTTCTACAGAAGTGTTGGGATTTTGAGCAACATGAACAGAAAAACAAAATCTGAAACAAAGGAAAACAGGAATCATTTTATAGAAAATTTTCATATTCCTAGAAGGAGATGTAGAGAAGAAATGAAGACATACAGTTGTGTAAGCACAGAAACAATTTTTATAGATTGTCAACAGGTATAATTGGGCCTGAGAATCCACCTTCAAAGCCTGAGACTTATGTACCACAAGCAGGAATATGGAATTTCCCACAGCAAGGTCACCTCAGAAGTTCTCCATGTTGACAGTAACCCAAAAACTTTGCCACCTGGCAATCACTTCAGTGACCTGTGCAAAATAAGTAGATGGTCTCAGCTCAGCTTCCAGATGTAAGTGGCCACAGTGTGGAAATCTCCATTAAAATTAACAGTAATTGGCAGCTATGCCAGCAAGGCTTCAGATGTCCCCTGAGAGCTGGGCAGGAATGGGAAGAGCAGCTTCAGTGTACAGTCACTGATAAACAGCTTGCACCCAGCTGGCTGTGCCTTGCTAGTCCTACAGTACAGTAACCAGTAATGGCCACACAACTTATTCACAAATGCAAGATCTGAAGTATTATTTTTTATTTCCTTTTACAGCATTTATTTCTCAGCACCCTGAATACCTGTGCAACATTTTTACTGCAAACATCATTTTTGTGAAGAAATCCTCATTTTATACATTTCCACAACATAAGGGGGAAAAAAAGATCAAATTCAAACATCTGTCCTAAATAAAATAAAACACAACACAGACTCACAAATCTGACAGTGAATTTGGTTAGCAAAAGCTTTATTACGATAATGCAGGGCACATTGTTTTTATAGCTGGGATGTGGCTGCTGAGGCAGTGGAGTCAGACCCTGCTTGGACAGCAGATGGTGTCCTACTGTAACACTAAGCTCCAGTGCTCAAAGAGGAATCTTAAACCAGCCTTTAAAATACTCTCCAATTTCCATTTAATTACTTTAATTGGCTTTATGGGCTATGTAATAAAAATGATGGCTCTGTTTAAGCACTAGGCTGAATTAAAGAGTTTAGTGTGTCAAAACCAGTGATTTTGAAATCTATGTCCCATTTCTATGACTATTTTCTGATATTTAAATGATCTTTCAAAAAATGTTATGATGCCACTTAGGTGTCTGAGCAGTCTTTTTCAAAGGTACCACAGGCAAATAGCTGTTAAGAATCCCACTGAGAGTCAAGGTAATTAAATGCTTCCCAATCCTCTGGGCCTTTGAAAATGTTCTCCTTCCAGTATAAGTTATCTGCATATAATAATGAAAAATCTAAAGTTGCCATTGTTCCAGTAAAGGCTATGCAAAGACGTACGAGCCTTCATGGGAAAGGACTATTCTTTTTCTTCTGTGCTGTATAGCACCTTCTGCTGTATGGTAAATTGTTCAGTGGGCATCTGGTCCCTATTGTAGCTCTCAGATACCAACATTACAATTAAAACTCCACAGGAATTAAATTTATTCTTGATAAATTACATATTGTCGCTGTAATAAGTCTAAAGGAATAATTTAATGCTTTCTCTCTGTGACCAAAAGTATTTTTTCCTTTTTTTATTTTTCCTATTTTTTTTTCCAAATCTTTGGGATCTGCAGAAGTTCCCAGCACTTTATGACTAATAAGGTAAACTGGGTGGTGAAGAGAAACCTGTTGTATTAAGAAGCTCCAAGTCTGCTGAAACCCCTGAACTTCAGGAAGAAGACAGGTAAAAGTGAGAGATCCTTCCAGGATTTCCAGTTTAAGGAGCCCCTCCAAATGCTGCAGAGAACCTGAGTCATGACTGAACCTGGTCTGAAAACCCTTCTCCAGATTGTCCAAATCATAGCTGTGGTCACTGTGGGGTCTGATGCATTGCAGCAGACCAGTGTGACTCAGCTCAAAGATATCTGGAGTTTGCAAGCCTAGATTGGATTTACTGTCTCTGGGAGGGCAAAATTTGTTGGGAACAGTTTTGTCATTCATACTGGGAGTTGATGAAATCTTTGCCTGCTGGAGCAGATAATCATCATCTTGTACAGCCAAACCCAGGCTGGGACAGTGGAGTCATAAATGGTGTTATGCATTCAATCATCACTGAATCACTTTTTCTTTCCTTTTTTTT
>VXBB01020859.1:65116-121971 GCA_013399915.1 Illadopsis cleaveri
AGCTGCTGCCGAAGGAAAATTATTAACTGTACAAGTAGCCTGTAAGCGCTCCTTTCAGGGATTTTTACTGTTGGAGGATAACTGAAGGGAAGAAAAATTAAAGATAAAATTAAAAAAAAAAAAGTCCTAAACTGGTAAAGCTGTTCAAGGGAAAGGGGAGGACGGCGGCCTGAATGTGAACTAAACAAAGTTTAACCACCCCTCCTTCTTCTCCCCATGCGCAAAATGGAAACCTTATTACATGATTCACTGTGAATCACTAGATTGAATGCGATCATTATGAGTGAATGATAGTCGGAGGTCTGCTGGCCCTTTCTTTCCTAGAGGCAAAAGTATAAAATATGAAGGGTATAAATGATCTTCTCTCTGCTCTCTCATAAAGGACATTCATTCAAAACCACACTTTCTCTCTCTCCCAGTTGCTTTGGTCCCCTCGAATTCAACAACAATCAAGGTAGATTATGACGAGTCCCAGTTTATTTGTCTTCATGTCCGTGTTTGTTGGTGCAATATCACAAAATGTAATTTTCCCAAATTCTTTAAGATGAGAAAATAGTTTGTGGTTGAAGGAATCCATACCAGTGCTGCCAAGGCAGTCTCCAGTGCTCAGAGTAAGTCCATTATCATGCTATTTTATAGCATTTTCATATTTACTCCTCATTTCTCAGGAGTCTTTTACATATTGTTGCATAAGAAAAGGATTTGGACAGTTCTAGTTATGAGATTTCCTAGATTTTTTTACAGGCGGAGCCAGTTTACAAAAGCTGTATTGTTTGACTGAGGTCTGGGTTTCCATTTGGGGTAATTATTGTATTCCCAGTCTTCTTCTAATCATTTGCTCACAAGGACAGTTTTTTTTTCTCTCGCCTTTTGAAGAAGATGAAATACCCCAAAGTTGCAAGACTATTGAAATAATCCTCCCACTTCTTTGTCTATTGTGTAAAAGCTATTTCTTGCATCTCTCTAAATTGCTGGAAAATATGTGACACAAAGGACCGTATGAAAACATACAGTGCGGTAGAAACGCATGTCACCACATCTGGAAAAAACTCTGCAATTCTGATCTAAGCCTGATCCCACTGGAGAGGTGTGTGCAAATAGAAGGAGGGGGGCAAACACAAAACAAACACACTTTTCAGAAGGAAATACATTTCAGCTCTATAATAATCAGCTCCTGAGGAAAGAATGCCCGTAGAAGGGAAAATGAAGTGAAAGCAATGCCTGTGTGTGTCAGGGTTGCCTGTGCAGAAGAATATCTCCTCCAGCTGCTGCCTCCAGCTGCAGAGCTGGGGAGGGTCGTGAGCCATGGCCCCACAGGCAGACACTGGCTCAGCCTGAGGCACGGCAGTGGAGCTTGGCAGATCTCTGCTTTCCAGCACCCCTTTTCCACATTTCTGCTGGTGTCACACAGCGTCCCAAGCCAGATTGCTTCTCCCCCCTGCCTTTAATTTACATGAGTAAAATTCGAGTCCCAAAAATATCCCTCTAAACTCACAAGGAAGAGGTTAGGGGAAAATGTTTTCCTCCTCAGCTAAGATGGTTCAAAAGAGATTGCCTTAAGCCAAAACCTTCCACTTAGAAAAACATATATTCATGCAAATACATGTAGAAGGATTTTAATTTCCTTGTGTAAAGGAAACTACAGCTAAACAGCAGAGTAACTGGTGTCAAGTATCTTCCAGACTCTGTCAATTGAAAAACAAAACATCATCACGCTCCTGTAAATATCAAAGTCGTCCTCAAGTATTTGAAACTGTCCTGATGATATGTAACCCCCTGCTTAGGGACTCCAGTGCCTTATTATTTTGGCGATGTGATCTCACCACATCCTTTTGTTAGTGGCAACTGATGGCTAGATATGATACTGGGAGCTACATCATTCTAATAAATCAATATATCCAAACAAATTCACTGCCAGAGGAGGAAGAAAAAAAATCCCAACTATTTTGTAGGGAAACTGTCTTTTAGAAAGCTTATGTTCCTCTTAGACTTTCCATCAACCACAAGCATAGTCATAAGGTAAAACGTTCCTGGCTTGCCTGATGCTGGGCTGATTAGGTTTTGGAACAGAAGAAATTATATTTCCAGATATTGGTCTGCCTTGTGCTGCCTTCATGTTATTCTCAGTGCATGTGCTTTTGACATTATTTATGTAGCAAGTGTGGGCTCTCTCTTGGTGTTGGGTCACTTTACTTTTCAACAGCCAGGAGTTTTTCTGTCTCTCAAAGCAGGACTTATTTCAGTCTCTCAGACAGCGTCAGACTTCTTGCAATCCATGGCTTTAGGGTACAACAGCCTCCATGCACCCCCCAGCCCCTGCAGGGGCCAGCCCAGGCCATGGGTGGCCGTGGGATGCCCACACCACCTACCCCACCCCTGCCAGCAGCACAGGCCACAGTATGGAGCGGGATGATGTCCTGCCATTGAATCTGAACTCTACCAGTTTGGAGTGGCACCAGATGCAGTCTGTCCCCTGTTATTGGTGGTCCTATTACCCTTGGATAGATTTAGGTCTGTTTGATTTTTACTTCTGAAACACTCTTAAGATAACATGGAGACACAGGGAAGAGGCTCTGACAGCAGGCAGAGCAGGGGCACTTCCAACACACGGAACTGGTTATCTCCCTGAGGTTTGCTGGTGCTATTTTGCTATTTTGCTGTTTTCACCTCTTTTATGCAGAAGTTTCCCATGAGAGGCCAACCTTTACTTGTTACTGAGTGCAGCTGCAAACCCTGGCGGTAGGTGCCATATGGGTGCACACACACACACACCCACACCCACATCCACACCCACCCCCACACACACACCCCCATGCACTCTGCACACCCTGATTCCCACACTGTGGTCATGAGGACTTGGATGTGGGGGCAAATCACAACTCACTTGACCCAGCAGTAGCTATTTACAGAAAAAAATCATGTGCAGCAGCCTCACAGGTGAATTCAAGTCCTTCTCTCTAGCCAACACAAATAGCTAAATGTCAGTGATGCATAAATCCAGGGACAGAAAAAGAAATGCCACAGGAGTGTACATTGACCTGGCAAGGAATGGAAGCAGCACATTCACTGATAGTGACAGGGAACACCTCCATTCCAGTAGAGAGTTTGAAAAATAAGGGTGGGAGGGAAGGAGGAGAAGAAAAAGGGGAGGAAGGAGTACCACGAGCATCTTGGAAAGTCACCGGAAGCTTTGTTCTTACGAATAAATCTGGCTTCTTGTGATCCCCTTTCAGCAGTTCTGGCTGGGAGCCAGCTGGGTCCCCTGGAGTCCCCCTGGCCTTTTTGTCTGGAGCCTGGGAATCTGTCTAGAGCACAAGGCTGGGGGGACCAGGCTTGTATTTGCAGGAGTGATAGGCTTAGGCAGTGGCCATGTAGAAGAAAGGGGGTTTGCAGTCCTCAGACCCTTGGGAAAGTTTCCCCCTGGGCTGGGGGTGGGCAGGGGAGTTTTCCCTGCTTTGAGGGCACTCTCAAGGGAGGTGTATGGTCTAGGGAGCAGGAGGAAATGCAGGCTGGCTGTCTCCAGGCCTGAGATGCTAGAGCAAACGGGACGGGAAGGAAGGATGGAGAGGAGTGGGCAAGGTTGTCTGCCCCTCACCCAGCTGGCCTGTGAAAGTTGTCCCAGGATGTCACACCCTGTCACCCCCAAGATACTGTTGCAAAGGTAAATGCCAAATAAAATGATAAATTACCAACAAACAGAACAAAACCAAAAGCCTTAGACCCATGGAGTATTATATTTCTCTTGCCCCACTAGGCCTTCCTTTCTGCAGACCTCTTCTAGGGTGATGAAAACTTGGCTCTCAAATCTCCCTGTCAGATCCAAAGATGCTGATTGGTATTTTTCCAATACTTAGGGGTTTTCACACATGATTGAGACCTTTCCAAAAGTTTTATTCATTTATTCTTTCAGATTCAGTTATCCTGCTATCCAGTTATTCTGCCCTTTATTTTTGTGTTTTCCCCCACCCCCTTTATGACCTTTAGAAATAAAATTCAATTTATTTGGCTACTTCACAGACAAAATCTAAAGCCTGCCTTAATTTGTAGTTTACCAGCCCTCTGATGTGAGACTACATAGAGAGCTCCTATCTGATCAAATGGCTGGTACCCTGACACAGTCCAATTATGTGAAAATATATCCTTGCTTATCATTTCACATATCGTATAAGTGGAGAAACTGAAGTAGCTCCCTGTCTGTTTGATTTTCCTGTTCAGACACACTTGTTTAAACAGGCACCGTGAGACTTTTCTGTAATCTTGGATGAGTTCAAAAAGCGTTTTCTCCTTGAAAGCCCCGAGACGGTGAAGGTGGCCGCCCCCAGTCAGCTCCCAGTCAGGCAGGGCAGGGAGTGGGTGAGAAGGGGATGTCCCCTGCAGCTGAGCACCCTGCCCTCTGGCCATGAAATGCACCTGTGGCCACGTATGTCCCTGCAACCTCCTGCAGCTCTGCCCCTAGACTGACCCTGCTCCTGAACTGGTACCCACCCTACCTCACAGAACTCCCCGTCCCAGCCTGGTCTCTCTGCATCCCTCTTCCTCACCCAGTAAAGGATTTTTTTCAACTTTTTGATAATTTCATAGGAGTAGGGTTTGTTGAAATCAATGATAACACTTGGAGTTGAGTACATAAAATAGGTCTTGGGGATTTTAAGTATTCTTATGCTACCCCTTTCTAAGCATCTGCAATAATTCCATCTTTAGTAACTTGACAAAATTGATAATCTGTTAAGGCATATGCAGAACTTGATAAGACATTGGGGAGACCAAATTATGCAACAAGTCACTGCTGTTGAAAAATCATATTTTCTGCTAATTTTCCTCTTTTGACCTTTTTGTATTCTTTTTTTACCCTCAATTGTAAAGGTGCAATAAAATTTATTTTTTCTTGAAATAGAACTCTGTTTAGTAATTATATTTAATAAAGAAGATTCCCTCCTTTTGTTTTGATCTAGTTTTGTTTATGTTTGCGTTGTGTTTGGGAAAACTGACATATATTGCAGTCTTGGTCTCCCATTGTGCTTCTCTGTGATTCTTTAAATGAAGTTATGCCTGAAAAACAAATTTCTTACAGAGAGAGGAAGGAACTTATGAACATGTTGAAGCAGACTGTAGAGTCAGAGATATTAATAGCCAAATCAGTCAGAGGTTTCTCCAGACACAAGGATGTCAGCACCAGGTGGGAGGCATTCCCTGGCTCAGCACTGTAAGGGCAGGGTGCTATTTAAAGAATAGCTTGCAATGACATTTTTCAGGTATCTTTATGGGAGGTGTTGAAAATACTCAATTACTGAAGCATAAAATAGAAAATGAAACAAAAAAACTCTCCTGCAGGGTGCAATCCTTAAACACAGAGTACTCTGAGTTCCTGCCTGGATCAGGGAGACCTGAGTAACTGAGAGCACTCCATACAGAGCCAAGGGCACCCATACGAAGCCAGGTGTTTATCCCAGCCCAGAGTCAGGCTTCAGCTAAAGGAGGGTTGAGTTGGCAAAGCTCCAGGGCCCAAGGGCTCCTCTTAATTCACATATAAGAGACCATCCTGCAGATGATGCTATCTTGCAGAAGGCAGTGAAACCACAAAACTCTAGGCTTGATCACAAAATTCTGGTTGCACTGCTTGAAATGGAGAATTGTACTCTGAGAGTTGCAGTCTTCACATCTGTTATCACCCTGAAAAGTTTCTGGGTTCATTTATAATGTATAAGGACTGATGGGAACATCACATTCCTTAAAATGATCTCCTTTATACATTACAGGCCTTTTAATTTCATCCAGTTATAATAGCATTGAGTTCAAAGAAGTGTGTACTTGCATAAAAGGTAACTTCCATAAAGGTAGCTGCTCATAAGCTGGAAATACTAAAATATGAAGAAGTCATCACTGAAATTCAGAGATTGTTTTAGCAGTTAATTACATGAGTAGTAAGAAACCTGTTTTAATTCCAGCATAACTGTCTGTTGTCAGCTTTTGTGTGTTGTTCTATACAGCTATCACTTCTAAATTAAGTGATGCATCATCTTTCCTCCTGTAAGACGATGAAATGCTCTCATGTTTCCTTGAAGCAAAGAAACATCTGGATGGAGCTGTTTCTCCATCTATCTGCCCTTGTTTCCAGTCACTAGACCATCTGTGTAAGTCTTGTTGACACTCGCTCCAACACCATGTCTTTCTCAAAGTGCAGACATGAGGCCTGGGTTTGCTGTTACAGAGTGCACTTCACTCAGATGGTGTAGGCTGATGCTGTTTGAGCTTGTCCACACTCCTGCTCTTCATGCCTCAGCACCAGTGAACTTCAGGTCTATCACTGAGCAGCCATCCTACTGCCCAAAGCAACAACAACCTACCAGGATCACCCATACAGACGGTGCTTATGAATTATTTAGGTGTTCTCAGCATTTACTCAAGAAGCTGGGCTTGCAGGGCTTCCTGCAGTCCTCCATCAGGTGTGAGAGGTGAAGAGGCATTGCCAGCTCTCCACAGATGAACCTTCCCTCTGCTCTTTACAGCAGCCTTAAAGGGAAAACCCTGAAGCAGTTGTCAGCTGTATTTGGATATGGAGTCACTTCTGCTCCTCATGCGTGTCCTAAACACTCATGGGTTGCACCATAGCTTGCAGATCTAGGAAAGGGCTTTGTAAATCTCTGAGCTAATGGCAACAGCTAATCTATTACACTGTAATTCACACCCTGCATTGACTTATCCATCATTTTTCCTCCTCCTTTTAACATTTATGTGCAGTTTCTGTGCTTGGTGTACCTGCCAACTGGGTCAACAGTAATCCTTAAATAGTCTGTAATATTCAACATGCAATACATGTGTTATTCACTTCTGTGGAAACATATATTTACTGCAGGCCTCATAACTTTTGCTTTACTTCTCCCAGCATTTGAGAGCAATGGCTTTTTTGAAGACATATGCCCTGTGGCAGCAGAGGGCCTTGTCCTCACTCTGTGTCCACAATGTTTTTTGCTGGGCATTTGGTCCCAGCCAGGCCGGCCTGGTGTGCTGCAAACACGTGGGCTGTGATCCCGTGGATTCTGCCACAAAAGTTAGACAGCCTGGCACAAGTTTGGCTTCACTGAGGTTTTAGTGAGCTGGTCCATTGTGCTTATTCACATCACTGAAGGAACAGGGAAAGACAGTGCCCTTCACTCTGGAACATGAACTGGAAGGTAAACTCAGA
Source organism: Illadopsis cleaveri (assembly GCA_013399915.1). Taxonomy (NCBI): domain Eukaryota; kingdom Metazoa; phylum Chordata; class Aves; order Passeriformes; family Timaliidae; genus Illadopsis; species Illadopsis cleaveri. The sequence continues at coordinate 72,300 of VXBB01020859.1, forward strand.
GTTTAGCACTTCATTCTGGAGCAAAACCAGCAAAACCGTTTTTTGTTTGTTTTGTTTTATTTCAGTTTGTATTATAACATCCCTGACAGTTCTATATTTAAAGGGACAAATGCACCTTAACCTGGGGGTCGGTTCTGAGGTGAAAAGCTCTTTGTTCTAAATATTGAAGTCCATTGACTTGAAGTCCATTGGCTCCTATAAGAGGCTTGTTTTGGTCCTGTCTGTGATAGCAAAACCTCCCTGAAATTAGCAAATGCCAGCCTGGAGCAAGAATCAGCTCAGCACAGAGGAAATCATTTTATCTGAGGAATACTTGGTACGGGCTTCAGTAACAGTTAAAGGAAAAATATGGTAACACTTAAGAGTTCAACAACAAGCAAGAGCAAGTCACTAACTTGTTGCAGTCAGTGTAACCCCCTCGAAGTCCACAAGATGAATACATGGGAGCTACAGATCTGGCTATCCTATGGGCAGTCTCAGATCAGATAACACAGATGTGTTAGATTAAGGAGAGAACCTTATAAAATAAAGCACTGGCTGCACTGGGAAAGCCTTTGTTGTTTTTTTTTAATCTATCTATTAAAACATTAAAAAACAACAACAACAAAAAAGGCATAAGGCAGAGCAGAGAGGTAAATCAGAGAAGTTGATGCACTCCTCCAGATTTATACTCTTTAGACTTTTTTTTCGTTTTTTTCTTTTTTTTTTTTTTTTTTTTTTTTTTTTTTTTTTTTTTTTTTTTTTTTTTTTTGTCTCATGCACCCAACCGGTTTAAAGGTCTATTCTCTTTGTGGTACATGCATGCACATAACTACCATTGATGTGGAGTCTCCAGGTGATTTGATGTGCATTCCACATAAGGCATGGTGTCAAGTATATGATCCCCACACAAAAGAGCTGCCTGAGAACTACTCTTTGGAATATTTTTTTTTTTGTTAGATTCCTTTGCTCTACATCTAGAATTTAGCAGATCAGAGTGCCTAACCAAGCAGTGGAACTACCACTGCTACTCTTTCATCAGCTTTGATCTGTGTCAATTTATGAGGGGGGAGGGGAGCCTAATGGAAAAAAAAAATTCAAATATGGGTGCAGTCTTGCAAAATGTTGAATATTTTGTAGCAAAATAATAGGAAATAAGTAAAGGGCCTTGAGATTTTTTAGCAAATCAAAAGAGGCAAGCATGAGTGAAAATATATGTTTTTGGAACGCGCAAATTGAGGAAATCATTTCACACATCATTGTAGGGCCTCTGTTAAGGGTTTTTAGGTCTACACTGTAACTCATTCCAACTCAAGCCTAGGGCAAGCCTGCTCTCCTCTCCAGTGGGTGCTGCAAACCCAGTGATACAGACACTCACAGCTCCTGTGAGATACAGACATTTAGCAAAACTAGCAGGAGAATATAGCCATGCCCAGCAGTGGATTTCATGCAGCTGTCAGCCACAACACCGTAAGTCAGGATGCACCAAGACAGGCTTTAAGGGTGGACTAAAGCTGTATATCAGGCCTTGAGCTTTCTATTCTGGTTTGATATATTGTCTTTCCATGGCAAATACAATTATTTGAAGGTAGGATTTTTGTACAGGAAAGTAATAGGTGTCTTTTTCAGATAAGACCTAAGCCCAGTGTTCCGGGTTGTCAACATTAGACTTTCCCATCTTTCAGAGACAAGCACCAACAATCTTTGTTGTACCAGATTTCTTCTTTTTTGTACACAGACATGCAGTCCACCTCCCAAGTGGGAGCCAGAGAGAATTGTGATAGAAAAACTTCTAAATTAGTGTTAATTTTATTATGTCAGCAGATATTTCCCGTTTTAAACCAAATGAAAATTTATCCCTTTTGGAACAGCTGTATGTGTATATCATTTCGAGTTTTCCAAGCTTGCCTTCCTGTCTTCTATTCTTCTACTCTCCCAAATGCCCTGTTTGAATGGAGAAACAGAGTGACTAGAAAAAGGGATGAAGGATTTGGAGAAAATTGGGGTGCGTGGTTTGAGGGAATGAAACGATTAGGCAGATACAAAGAGGGTTTGTGACAGGGCTAGGATGAGCTCAGCAGAACACTGGAAACAAAACATTATGGGATTCATATGGATATGCTGTAGGGTTTTTTTCATGGAGAAAGAGGAAAAGGGAAATTTAGATGGTACTGATTTTTTTTTTTTTAATAAGGAAACTGAGCTGGAAAGAATCACATATGGTAATAGTCCTTTGAGTCCTCTGATCTAGTTGCTGTCTGAAAGATTTTTTCACTGGAAAACGCACACTAAGATAAGATAAAATCAAATACTATCAAATTTGCTTATTTTTTCAGTCAAACTCCCCTCTAATTCCAAAAATCAGAATTTTTTTCTATTGATACCTACTCTTTAACACTTGCCACTTTTTAAAACACGTGTAACTAAAAAACTAAACTCAATTTTGTGTTTGAAAAAATTGCAGATTTTAATCTTTTTTTTCTGCATGCCAAGGGAAATTTTAAATTAAAGTCCCTCCTTCTCCTCTGATTAAATTCATAACAACTTTGATCCTTCCTTCTGCAGCATATTGTCATTTCTATGCACATTTTCCACCATTCAAATCATTAAGGAGCACAATATGTTTTGATTTCAGTGTCCTTACTGTAATGAAACACCAAACATACACTGTTGGGATGGTCCCTCTCTCAGAGATCACACAGAAACTGGTATTTGCAGGTGCTGAAACAAAAAATATATTTCAAAGCCACCATATGCCATCTGACCCTGTACCTCATGGATTCCTAGCAAGACAAAACTGAGAGGGTTACCTGCAGTAGGAATCACAAAAACCACCATGGGCCTTATCAGTTGCAAAAACACTTGGTCTGTTATCAATAAACACTGGCAGAGGTCGAAGGGCTCCTCTGCCTGTGGGGTTGAGGATGCTGAGATGTGGCTGGGGGCAGGACCAGACAATGGCAGGGACTGGGGAGGAGGATTGCAAAATGGGAATAGGGAGAGCTGAACTACCAAAATACTTATCACCTGCTACTCCAAATCCTTGTGCAGGACTGCTGTGCAGTGGGACAAGCTTAACCCAAGCAAAGCAAGAAGCAAGCAGAAAAACCATTTTCTTCTGACCTAGATAAGTCATGATTTCAAGAATGCATGTAGATATGAGCTACAGTATTTCCACAAATGTATTTCAAGTTATAACTTTCCTATGTAAACTACTGGGGCAACACCTCCTCAAACTGAGGACCAAAATACTTCTATACAGATTATTGTGATGTTTTTAATAATCCAAATGAAGGTGCAGCTATATTGTATACTGTGGTTTTGGGAATCTTTTTTACAACATGAATCCCTATCATACACCTGCAGAAGGACCAGTAAAAAACCCTCTTTTGTAGATGTAAGTGCCATGTAGAGGATTTTTTCTAGATAACCCTAAGGACTACATTTTGCTTTTAATGCTCTGATTTAGCAAACACAGAAAATTTACAGAAATAAAAGTTTACTTAGTGGAGAATTGTTCATTAGCTAGTCTAAGTTGCTCACACATTAAGGCAATATTAGCCATTAAAAAAACCCAAACCATTTAATTTTAAATAAGGTTTGGAAGGGAGCATGGCAAAAAAAATTCAGAAGTACCTTGACACTGCCAAAAATTTGTTGAGAGAGGCTGTGGATTTTTATTTTTAATAACTTCTCTCTTTAGTTTTAGTACTGAGAATGCCTCTCATGAAAAGACATGATCAATCTCTCTCTTGGAACTCATATTTTCCACTTAATTATTCCATATTTGAAGATAGCTTGTCATTTATGACAACACAGTTATTATTTTCTTAGCAATGAATAGAATGACAAGACAATCATTAGTGTGTGGGTAGAAGACCAGAAGATAGCAGAAGTTGCTGCAAACATCTGATCTAGAATTTTGTACCCTGCCCACAAGATTATTTTGCAGAGAGTTTAAACAATTCTTTTTGAAGTTTTTATATTAAAAAATGGTGAATTATTACTTCTGCCTTTTGGAGTTTATATTTATTCTTGCATCTACATGGTATCAAGAGAAAAGTCTCCATCCTCCTCAGGTTTTAACTGGAGCAGGAGATTGAGTCTGCTAAGGTCTGCCCCACGCTGTATCTGACCAGTAATCCAACTTCCCAGTGCTCAGAGGAAGGGATAATAAACCCTGTTAAACCATTTTAGCTCACTGTTGTCTTACATCCATACCGGGAACTGCTTTCTCTGCCTTTCTTATTCTGACATTTCCGACAGCTGAAAAACAGCAGGTTTTTGGGTTTGCAGGTCAGTGGCAGTGCCATGACTGACTGTGCTGGGAAATGGGTCAAACCCACGATGCAGCTTCACAAACATTGATTTGGCCAAAGTAGCTCCCAGTAAGTGTATACAGAGTTTTAACAGTTTTGAAACTTAGAAAATGTGTATTATTTTGCTTTTTAATTGCCCAGAAGGTCTAAGGCATTGAACATCTCAATGTGTAGATGGGATATACCTATTCTGCTGTGAATCAGCGTGGAGAGGGAGAATGCAGACATAAATAATCTGTCAGCCCAGCTGCCTGGTATGAATTCAGACAAATATGTTTAACCAAACGTGGATGCTTCAGAGGGTGTTCTTGTGGTTACTCCAACTGCTTCCATTATACTTTTATATTAACAGTATGTCTGTTCACCATGTGCAATAAAAAAATTTCTGAGGCTCAGCCTCAGAACATGGGGCTCATTCACTGTCTTGGATAATAGCATCGCTTGTTTGCACTGTTCTTATTGAACTTTCTAAATATATGTCATTTTCCTTTTCATTCTAGGAGTGATTGTACATTACAGCAATTACAGACAAACCCTTCTAGACAGTTTGAAGACCAAAACTTTCTTTGTGTGGAAGTCCAAAGGCAATTATTGGCATTACAGTTTAAGAGAAGCATTCCATCTCCCTGATGCAACAGCAGTAGCTTTCTGTGGCATGTTAAATAAAGAAATTTGCCCTGTAGGAGACTAATGCATGCAGAGTCATGATGAAAAAAAAAAAAGAAAATCAAACAGCTGCACTGAAAGAAATAGAAACCTCCTCTTCAGAAGGATACAACACTTATTCTGGCACTGTTTTAAGCTAAAGACACCAAGAATCTTTAACCTTTGCCTTAAGCTCCTTGACATTTCATATATTGCTTCAAGACTGAGACTCTGTAAAGACACAGGCGTGCTAATTATCAGTCAAATAGTTGCTTTTTAACCAAAAATAGTTGATAAAAATGGAATAAGACAGTGCTTTCATAACACATGCCAGAATGTAGAAGTCAGTTCAAGCCAATTTTTTTGTTCTCATGGCAGTTTCCATTTGCAGAAAAGAAGGAAATTAATAGGCTTGAGCTAAAAGTATTGAGACTTGACCTCTAAAGCAATATCTTCTTATTTTGGGCAGTCTTGAATATTAAGCAAATAATAAAACCAAAATTATTTACTCCTTTCAAATATGCAATTTACAATATTTAATTAATTAAATTATTCACCTGACATAACTGTGAATTTTTTGCCTAGTTTAGGAAGCTGTGTGAGGGGATGATGAAATACTCTCAGACCTGAGCACCTTAGGAAAAGTTAGAATATATACACTCAGCAAAACCAGAAGATCCTTTACCAGCATTTTGAGATCCTTGGAAACACTAGGGGCTTGATCCTAAAACATTATTAACTGCTCACCCTAAATGTATTTTCACCAGCTGAGAATTAGTCTGGAATAACAATCGTAAGAAGATAAAGAGGACACAATTACTAAAACAATGAATGTATAGCAAGTAATTGTCAGGTGAGAATAAGAACAAACGTGTCTTCAGAATAATGTATGTGATTAAAATAAATGTATTGCATATTACAGCAGCTCATTGGCATCTATAAATGGAGTAGTAACTTTTTTTCCCAGAAAAAATTCAGCTCAAAAGAGTAGAAAAAGCTTTGAAGAGAAAGGAAAGGAATTGATTTAACAGCTTTATTATCGTCATGAAATGCAAGATCAGCTGATTTCACCACCCATCACACAGACTTTGAATGGTGAATGTGATGAGATTTTCAAAATAGAGAACATCAATATTTCTGAGATGGAGCCAGGTTTACTAAGACAGGCTTAGAACATGAGAAAATTTCCCATTTTTAAGAACAAATTAAGCCACTTAACTTTCACTTAAGTAAGGATGTCAGAATGAATTCTAGTCTTGCAATTTGATGGGAAAGCTGGAAAATTGCAACCTTAAAGAGGAAGGGAAGATTGAAAAGATTGGCCAGCAACTGATTCTTCTTTGAATCATCAAGTGGTAAGGCCATAAGCCTTCAGCATGCAAAAACATGGGCTTCCTTATACTGTATTGATGCTCTCACAAGCACTTTCTAAAATGTGAATTGATTTAAGGATGATTAGTTAAATGTGACCATTAATTCAGGTTTTGTGTGCCATATGTGCCATGGAAGGGCTCAGTTTGTATTGACAGTTTGAGCTCTGCATGAAGTGTGATTATACATGGCATCAGCTGACTGAAAACCCTATTACACCAGTTGCAAGGCCAGATTAAGCTGATTAACAGTGTACACTGATGAAGTACTCTCCCACTGGTTGCCAAGAACTGCGCCGTGAACATCTTTCATCATCTGGCACTCAGCTTTTTGTGTATGATCTGGGTTTAGATATAATGGTGACTCTTCAGAAAGCAAAAGGGGGTATTCAAAGAAAATGTTTTTCTGAAGTTGGAAGAAACAGCCTGGCTATTGTTTATTCTCTGACCACAAAAATACCTTGTGGCAATTATGTCTTAAAACTGTAGCTCTGTCTCACTCCTTGCATGTGAACTGCTCTGTAATAGCAAATAACAAACAACAAAAAATCACAACACAATGTCAGATTTTATTTGAGGTTTAGAGAAATTATAACATTGAGTAATAAAGTGATAAAATCAGTGAAAGGCAATTCTCCTGTTGTGTGTATCAGCACAAGTTGCTTGCACCGTGGTCCTGTGTATCAGGTAAGGACCTTTGAGAGCTCTGCATCACTCTGTTCACATCACTTCCATGGCAGGGGACTGGAACTGCATGGTCTTTAAAGGCCCCTTCCAAACCAAACTAGTCTATAATTCCACCATTTATACAGAGCTTTCATGTTCAGAACTGTGTAAATATGTCAGATCACACCCTCAAAAGCAGCTTCTTTGAAAAATGTAACAGAAAAATAGGAAGAAAATTCACTATCAGACAACTTCCATCAAAGAAACCAAGCTTGCCTTTTTTCCATCCTGGACATTTTCAAAAATGGAATGAACTGAAATATATGGGGGCTGGGAGCATTTTGGAATGTAATTAAAAATAGGTCAGGGGAAAAAAAAAGCCTTAGACTCTTCAACAAATGATCACAATTAATCAACAAGAATGGAAGCTGATTCTTTAATAAATGTGTCGGAATTATCCTCCTTTCTGGGGGCAGGCTCTCGGATGTTAACAGAACAGCTCACAACGTTTATGGCTTTGCTGCCATGAGAAAGAGTTGCAGGATGGCATCCTCTGTGGTTTAACATGATCCATCAGCTGATGGCTTGTTCTGCTGCGAGGCAGATCACTGACACCATTACAATTTCATCCACTGCCTCAAAGCCAATTTCCCTGCATATAAACGCTTCATTCAGAGCACAGAAAAAATACATTAGCGAAACAATATAGCATACTGTACAACAAGGATTTTCCTGCACTGTAACTCTACAGCTCACCAGGCAAAACCCACTTCTTTTTATTCTAGTTCCCCAGGGTGCTACATGGAGACACCAATCCTGAGACGGATTAACTGTGGCGCTTTCATCAAGAGGAACTTGTCTTCACTCTGACTTTGGAATAGAAAGGACGTGCTATTACCCTTCGACTTTGAAAGAGAAAAGCTTTCTACCTGCATTCCTCACTCACTTCCAAAGTTTAGCTCATAGGGATTAGAATTTGCTAGATATAGGATAAGCCCCTTTCAAAATACTCATATAAAGAAAGATAGAGAGAGCTTTCAGATATATTTACTGAATGTTTATTAGTGTTAGAAACAGATAAATTTGAGTTAAAGTATGAGCAAAATATTAATTCTTCATGTGAAATAAATGAGAGTAATCAGGAAAAAAATGGCCTTTTTTTTCCTCTCTGTTACTTTTACATAAGAGCTGCTATTTGCTATTCAAAACCAACATTTTCCATAATACATGAGTGATTTTGGGGGTGAGCACTTTAATTTTGGGAATCTGACTCGATCCATGCTATAGAGCATAAAGTTTCTGACAGCAAGTGTTTAATACCTACTCAGTATTGAGGTCTCTGTAAGGTATTTCATACCTACCCTTGCAGTGTGAAAAAGCCTAAATCACTACTGATCTCCGGCCAACATCTCAGCCCCACCTGGGACATTTTTGTGTCACTGGATTCAAAGGAGGTTGAAGATGCTAAATATTGGGTAAGGAGGTCTAGTATCACATGACCACTTTGTAATTATTCCATAATATAATTATCTCAGATATGAGAAGAGAAGCAAAGCTCCTTCTCTATTTGATATGGATTTCACTTAAACCTGTTTTAAACCCTACAATAATTTTAACTGATTTCACTACCACTGAACAAGTCTATCATATGAAACATCACCCACAGCTTCCTGGCTATGGGCAGGGTCAAACAAAGCCCAGTTTTCTCCCTGGGCTTTCAGAGCAGTGTAATCAGTCACAGAAATATGGGCTGATGGTGAAATAAGTAGCAAGTCTGATTTGGGAAAGGATATTCCTCATGACCAATGCCCAAAAATATTGTTTCTGAAACTGATGCCTCCAATTTTAGATAAAACAGACAATTTAGTAGAGCAGCAGTGAGCAGAAGACAGTCTGACACTGGCCTTGGCTGAGCAAGCCAGGCTGCCCCTCATGGTACTCCTGCTACAGGTCATCCCTCATGAAGGACCCTCACTCACCATGGGAAGGGCTCTCCCACACTGTGGTGGCAGGTGACCATGGCATGGTGGCTGAGACTGATGCTCTGTGTTGGCACAAAAATGCTCTTCACATACCACCAGCTCTTCTCAGATTCTAATGGCAGACCAAGCACCTCAAACACTACAAGAGGACCAAGCTAATGTCTTTACAATGTCCCAAGCCTTGCAAAAAAAAAAAACCCCAAAAAAAGAAAAGTGAATCTGTGAAAATATTGAATCATAGCAGTCAGTGGGTGTATATTCACTGTTTTTAGTAATCCCCATTATTTCTAGTGGGAAACACATCGGGTAGGGAACAGCAGGCAGAGACCTAATGCTTTCTCATCTTTCCTGTGCTGCCCACCCTGCTCCTGGGGTAAGTGTTTGTGCTGCTCTGCCAAAGAAGAGGATTAGGGTAACTGCCCTAGCAGAGGAAGTCCCCCCATGGAATAAGGGGTTTTTCAACCTTACGTCTTAGCCAGCCAGATTTTCCCCTTGCCTGTTTGGCTGGAGGAGCAGCTCCATGCACTGGTGACACCAGAAACTGGAACTGCTCATACGGGAAAGAAAGAGAAGTCAGGAGGCAAATTGCTTTCCTAAGTGTCGGTTTAAACCCTTATCACATGGCGGAGTCAGTCCCATGCAGTAGTACAAAGCACTCAGCGAAGGGGCTGTTGACCCACCCATCTTTCTGTTCCGCTGCTGCCCAGGCACAGCTCTGTGCCTGCACGGCGAACCGGAGCAGGGAATCGATCTGGCTGGAAAAAAAGTATGTTAAAACACCCTCCAAAAAGCAACATGTTTTTCTTTCCAGCCAGAATCGCTTCTCCCATCTGGCCGGGCGCACAGCTGCACAAACAGCTGCGCCGCGGCGGCGGCGGGGCCGGGCGGCAGCGCCCGTGGAAGGGAAGCTCCGCTCCCCTCCCGCACCGAGCAGCACCGCAGCGGCACCCTGGCTGTCCCCTGGAGGGGATGGCTGCTCTGGCACAAGGGGCAAGTGGGGTCATTCTCATTGGCTTGCTCCTCTGAACTCCTCCTGGAAGATGGGCGCTTCAACAGCCAGGAGCAATGAGTCCTGTTTCAGGTCTGGAATTAAGGGAGAATCCTGCAGAAAGGTCCAGTTACAACCTGAGGTACATTTGAAGAAGTTGAATAGATAATCATATCTGAATTATGTTCCCTCAGGGAAATTAAAAATGGTTGAGATCATTAATAACTTTCACATCCCAAGTGCTTGTGACTTTTGTGCATGCCAACACCACCAGATGGTGGCTGGGTTTTTCTTCAACAACCAGAGGAGATGATGGTCATGTACTGAGTCATTCAGACCAATACACTAGGAATACAGAGTTGTTGCTCAAATTGGAGTTGTTGCTCATCATTAGGTTAGCTCAGTATTTGAAACTGGACTCAGGCAAACCAAAGCTTAGGTATAACTTCAGGTGCAATAACTGTTGACAGACTGACGTAGTCTTGTCAATCTAAAGCATTGGGAGGTCAGTCAGCAAGTGTTCCTTCATGTAAAGATCATGAAATACTGCTTCTAAAGCTTAAAGCTTTAGTTCCATCATAGTCTCTAATATTTATTGTGGGGCTGATATTGTCATACTTTCTATCAATAGCAATAGTGTGTTTTAAAAAAGGCTCAGGGTACAAACAGCAGAGCTGGCCAGTCTGTTAGGCAAAGAAAATAGTTCCACTTTCAGTTTTCAGGTGCAGAATGCTTGAACTTACCTTTGTGACAAACTTTTTCTTCTGTGAGTCTTCCTTCACATGGCAGGATTAAGGTCTCTACAGAGTTATATTGGTTCTACTTGTGTAGTACAAACTCCCTCTCCAAAGATGCATTAAGCATTGCATGTAAAAGTTACACTCCTACTCCAAGAGTGGACATTCCATGTGATTTGAATGATGTTGGTAAGATTCCTGATGGCATCCTGTACCAGAATTGCTGGAGGGTGTTGTATCTCCATTGTCTTTGGATAATTATACAGCATCACAAGAATATAGGGTCCAGCTGATGGATTGGAAAAATATTCATGGAGAATGGAACAGAAGGTCCATCCTCATACAACTCAACTGATACTGCAGCTAAATATCAAGCAAGATGGACTGGTCTGCTGACATACTCAGTGATGGGTACTGCTAGAGCCACTCACAACACCAAATGTCAGGTTCATCTTCATTAATGCTGAATTTTTTTCCATTTTTAGAAAATGTCCTTCTATTTCTGGTCAAGCATATTTTACTGCAAATACAATGACTGAATATAAAATCACAGAATCACAGAATCACAGAACGTGTAGGTTGGAAGAGACCTTCAGATCACTGAGTCCAACCCAGCCCTAACACCTCAACTAGATCAGGGTATTAAGTGCCACATCCAGTCTCTTTTTAAACACATCCAGGGATGGTGACTCCACCACTTCCCCAGGCAGACTATTCCAGTATTTAATCACTCTTTCAGTGAAAAACTTCTTCCTAACATCCAGCCTATANCATTCCAGGGCTCTCTGCAGAGCCATCCTATCTTCCAAGCGGTTGACACAGGCTCCCAGCTTAGTGTCATCTGCAAATTTACTAATGAAAGATTCAATAGCAAAAGAAGCTACTCAAACAGATTTTGACATAATGTGCGTAGGTTTGTGCGTGTGTGTATATATGGATACACTAAAAACATAGCTTCATTTTTTTCTGTATCCATAGTTTTTCCCCAATAGTGTCTGCAGTGTATAGCAGACACTATTTTTTTTTTAGTGACTCTGAATATTCAGCTCAGTGTAGCAACTTTAAATGGTAGGAGTTTACGTTCAAACAGGCATTGAGTAAAACGCCACATTTGTCTTGCAATGGAATTTTTCTGTCTTTAGCTCTGATTGAAGCTCTCCCCAGTTTAATGAGAAATACATTTGAATAAATTATGAGCTGATTAGTATGGAATCAGTTTCTGTTTAACAGAAACATTCCTTTGCATTGTATTATTACTGTTATTAAACATCTATATTCTGGTACCATATACAGAACATGATGAAAAAGAAGCAACACGCAGAGAAAATTTTTTCCTTGTGTTACGGTTCTGGGTCTCTATTAGGTGTGCCAGTATAGATAATGTTACATTGCTTCCAATTACCAAGAACAGTGTCTTAATAAATATACAGGTCATCCCACTCCTTGAGTATGCTCCCAAACAGTCATTTCTCTGATGTATAACTGTGGATCAGTAACATTTTTCTCCTATTGATTTGTGGAAGACCATTTTATTTGATCTGTGCTGACACAACACTTTTACAACAACAACAAAAAAGAAAGTTTGCTTTAAAAGCTGTTTATTTTTCCTTATATTCTGCAACTAATTTCTTAAGCGGGCTATTTTCAAGGGATTGTAACTTGAAAAAACAAATTCTTTTAAAAATTATTCATTCATTCATACATTCATTCATTCATTCATTCATTCATTCTTCCACTTATCCAAGACAGCAAACTCTAAATTAAACCTTTTCAAAATGATTATGCTTAAACATTTCACCCTGATAGCAGACAAAAACCACTTCACAGTATATCTAAAAAATCATTTTACTAAAATGTGCAACAAAAGTAAATAATCATTTCTTTACTTCCTTGTAACTCACAATACACATTTTTTTGCTATATAGATTTTGCAAGACTGTGCTTTGGTTATTTTTTGTCTAGGAATTCAGGATGCATAAATATTACAATAACAAAGCGGAAATCCTTGGAGCCAATTTATCTATTGAAATGAAGTCTACACATCTTAAAATATGGAAATGGCAAAATATCAAGGGGAACTTGTTTACTTTCTCTACTGGAGACTTCATTGAACTAAAGCTAAATATTCAAGAATAAACCCAGTCTTTCAAATGCACAGGTGCTTAACTGGAATCTTTCGTTTTGCAACAGCAGAACCAAGATGAGAATCTGGCCCTGGAGCCGGCAGGAATGCCATATGATATCTGAATGGTAATTGTCTCTGTATGTGCCACAATAATGCCTCAGACTTGACCTTTGGCTTTGTTGTCACCAAGTATTATCATATGTATAATTTGACCTTTCTTACTTGTATGAATGCTTGGCCTTGAACTCCATCTAACCTTCTAGAAGCTGTAAAGATAATTTCTATACATTTGCAATAAGGTCCCTGATTTGACCTATGACTCAAATGAACAATAATTTCTTAATATTCCCATTTCTCCTAAGACTATTTCCCGTAATAGTATAATAATAAGGCAATAAAATGTCCTTCAGTGTGAACTCTTGTTATTCTAAATTTTGAAGGTCTGTGCTTTAGGGCATTCACAGTTCATTACATTTCTGTGTTGTCAAAAGATAGTATCAAGGCATCAAAAGTTTCTAGAATTTAAATCAAAATGAATGAAAGGACAAAAGTGACATTATTTCACTGTGTCTATATCCAGACAAAACTAAAGATAATAACAAGCTTAATTTAGGGACAGTGAAACAAAAGCATATCTTAGCACTACCAGAAGACCATTCATACTTCTGCCACTTCTATTCAGCAATTTCAAAGCAGAAAAAAAGTATTAAAAAAGTTTCAGTTCCAACCTTTGGAAAAAATTGTGCATTCCATCATTATGCAACAAAACAACAAATAATCCAGCATCATGGTATTGTCCAACAAAATATAGTAAATATGATTTTTTTTCAAGAAAAAAAATCTTTGTTAATATTGATACGCCACAGAAATGCAAACTATTAGAAGTGTGCAAAGGAGTTGTGACTATATTGAAAATGGATTCAGCCTGGTGACATCCAGTGTGTGATACAAGAGCATCTCTCTCAGCTGTGTAAGACTGCAAGATCACCCTTCCAACTACACAATTTGCCTTCAGCACCTAAAGCTGTGTTTCACACTGTATTTTGCTAAGAGTGAAATGCTAATGGGTCATCATATTTGATGATCAGGCCCAGAACAGAAGTTTTCACTTTTCATGCAGCTGCACCCAAAATATGAATACATTTAAACACTGCCTGCATATAAAAGGCTCTGATTTGAAACTCAGTAACTCAAGAATTTGGTCCTGTACAAGTAGAACATGGAATATATACAATGAGATATCATGGGTAAGGTAAACACAACAGCCAACACATAGTGATTGAAATCAGTAGAGCTAAGAGCAGCTGCCAGCTGTTGCTCAGATTTTGCTGATATCAAGGCAGAGATGAGTTTTGGGGACCATGAAGTGGCTTTGGCAAGGCCAACTGCAACTGGAATATTATGAAAGGGGGTGTGCAGCAATGCACCTGCACTTGCTTTAGTACCACGACCTGGATCTACAACCCTTACAGTGTCTCCTTTTTCAGCCACCCAGAAAACCCATCCCTACATATACTTTGTAGAAGATATTCCATATGTTCCTTAAGATTTTCTTGTTTAATTTCTTTTTTCTTGCAATTGTACTTCTTGGAAATTGCTTTGCATGGATTTCACTCTCTTTCAAGCCAAGGCTCTTTTGTGGAAATGAATCTTTTCTACTTAGAGCTGAACTGTCCATGTAACTGGTAGTAATGCTATGACATGATCAATGTGACTCTCCTCCTTATACAAATTGCTCCTTCCGAGCTATCTGTCTTGCTATCATAGTTTTCTTCCCCACTGCAAAGACTGGTGACACAAGACTAGCTCAGACACATCACTCAAGATTAATCTGAAGCTTCAGAGTACAGAGAGCACAGAGTACAGAGAACAATGCAAGAGATAAAGACCAAATTATTAGTAGAATACGCAAACTGAGAGTCAATTCAAAACCCTTATGCTGCTCTTCTTTTTCGCTTTCAAGCAGGGGGTTTATATACTCCAGTCTTGGTGGCAAGGGCCAGCCTCCATTGCCACTCAAGAGGCCAGCTGCCACAGACAGAATGGAGGATTGAAAACTGCATGATGAAGGTGCCTGCAGCTAAACAGATCTCTCCCAAACATAAAGTGTTTCTTTGGAAACAAGTGAATGCTTTGGGTTCTTTAAGATTAGAGAGATATAGTATGGTTGGCCAAAAATAACAGAACATTCAGAAAAGTTTGGCTCCACAGTGTATCTCTATCTTGAATAAGCAGATTAAGAATCACTTATTTTCCCAACAGGAGTGAGCTTGGATGTTTGGCTTGCTGCAGATGTACTGGTCAAGAGATACTAAAAGAACAAAACCTCAAGGATTGAAGTTTTAAATTCATGTTCTGTCAGCCCAGATTTTCCAGAAAAATGGAAATTTGACACTGCTCTCTGATCCAAGTTTTGAGACTTTCATTAACATCATGAGTCTTTCCAGAAATATCCAACAATCTTTTCTTCCCACTTACAATCCTCTCACAGTGTCCAGGGGAAGGGTTGCTGAGGCAGCTCACTGACATGGTGGGATCTAGTTAAATAGGGATCATACTGGGACACAATCCTTCTGCTCTTTCCACCAAGCCTCAGAGGTTCTGTCTCCTCGCAGGACTTATGTGAAAAGGCATTGTTGAGCTCAGCTCCTTGCCCTCCTCTCAGGCATTATCAGTGTGACAAAAACAGAGTATCCTAAGAGTCCAGCCTCAGTAAATTGTTTTTCAGGCAGTAAAAGACTGTTGGCTTCCAACACCGGTAACACTGGGGAATGAGTGGTTGCTCCCTCACACTGCACTGCAGGCTGCATCCCAACAGCAGCCCCAAAGCAAAGGGCTCAGCTACCTTACACTCACCACTCAGAACAAAGGGGCAAAAGCATCTGCTGGGGCTCAGGTACAACAGGAAAAGAGAGATAAAAAGAGAGTTAAACAAGGAAAAGACAGAAGATGGTGGGAGCTCTAAGGGATGGGATGGAGCTGGCAGTACATTCTAAGCAACAGGCAATCAGTCAGCTGGCCAGAAAAACAACACTGCCATGGAAGGTGACAGAGACACACAAACAGGAGCTGTGCTTCCATGGCTTTTAGGCGTAACACTGGCTCTCTGCTGAGGGTGAGCAGCTTCCTTGGCTGTCAAACCATTGGAAAAATTCTGTTTTCCACACTGCTCTTCTAGGGATGCAATCACAGCTCTAGTTCTTTATGTGAGAAGTTTTCACCCTGTGGGAAGCCCCTTTTGCTCTAGAAGCCCTTTTTTCCATTCACTATCCAGCAATATTAACAGTTCCATCACAGGCATAAAGGCTCCTCATCCTGCTTTAAGGAGAAATGAGTGTAAAAGCATTTGTAACTGTTGATAGTGTTACTAATTTTTTTTCTAATCATTTGTTATTATTTGATGCTGTTACTGAAAGGCAAATAGCTTTCAAAGGCAGAATTTGCACCAGCTCCTAGAGATTTTTATGGGGAGTTTGGCATCTATCTGACCCCAACAGTGTCATAATTCTCTGCTAATAATAATGAAAACAGTACACAGTACTTAAAACATAAAAAGGCAATTTTTATTTTTATTTAACTTAAAAAAGGAAAGGGTAATGGAAGGTTAAGGGGAGGAGGAATGGGAAAGGGAATGAAAAGAAGAAGGGGAAGGAGAAAAACAAAACAAAACAAAACAAAAAAAAAAAGGGAAATGGAAAAAGGGGGGGAAAAGGACTGAGAGTTCCAAAATTCAAGCTCAACTCTGCCTCTCTTTCCACTCCATGCAAACTGCTTTCTTATGCAGTGGATTATGAAGTTTTCAAGGCTGGATTAGAGACTGCTATAAAACAGTTTGCCTGACACAGAACCACATTTAAATTAGCAATGCCATAAACGGCCCTGCAAGGGAGGGAGGGAGGGAGGGCCTGCTCGTGATTCAAGGATATCGTCTTTTGTATAATTTTTCCAGTATCATAAATTTCTGCCCAAAGTTCCTAGCAGAATAGCAATGCTCCAACTTGTATTGAATAGGTGTCTTTCATAAAATGTTAAACACGGAACAGAACTACAATTTGTGGATCACATTCATTTAAGATTAGTGTAATTTATATTTATGCACCTCAACAGCATGATTTAAACCCACAGGTTTTTAGATGTAATGTTTTACCTTTCTGAGACCTTTGTGCTTAGCTGGAGGGTGTTTACTGTGACTGAGGTATTTTTTCTAAACAGAGAGGTGGATTATTTAAAACCGCCTTGGTATGGAAAGCCCACAGTCTGTCCCCCTCAAACAATCTCTTCTCTCCCCCAGTTGTCACAGCAACAACTTCAGCATTTGAAAGGAATCCACTTCAATAATCTAAGCCTCTGATCTTTGACAGGCTTATAATGAAGGAACAGTTTGTTAATGCTGACATAAACATTTTGAAAACTTAAAGGTACAATTATTTAATGTTGTTTAGGAAGTGAGCACTACATGGTCAAGAGAACAGCACTCTTCAAAAATATTTACTCATGCAATTTCCTAGTGAGAAAAACAACTGCTGACTGTACAGCTGAACTGAGATTCCAGCCCTGTGGTTTGAGCAACAAGAATTTTTCTTTGTCTCCTGCCCATTTGTAGTTCATTTTTTTTCTCTCTTAGAATCCCATGATGATCTTTTGGATAATCCCAGGATATATCAGCCCAATCTCTTTATTTTAAAAGTAAAGCTTAAAAGCCCAGGCTGAATCAGACTCAGTTCCAAGTGGGTCTCCTGACTATGCTGCTTGTCATAAAAAGTCAGAACTGCTTCTCAGCCAGCCAGCTGCAATGGAAGTTGTTTGCCTATTTAGCAAACAAAACTGTTATTTCTGCCGGGAGGAGGGCAGAAAGCTGACACGATGACAAAGTTCCCCAGGCCTTGCTCAGCAAAGTACTCCCTGTGCCTTCTGGGCAAGGCAAAAGCCAGAGCAGAGGACAAAGTCGGGGCTGCACTTTGGAGTCACAGCTCCAGTTGCTCTGGGGACACCATCACTCCCGGAGCAATTTCCTACAGTAGCGCCAGGGCTCCAGTGGTCCTCGGGGGTGAAATCCATCATCCTGCACGCTGCACTCTATCAAGTGGGGCTCCGAGAAAGGGTCAAGTGGTCTGCTGCCATGCTGTTTGAGCTCATCAGAGACATATTTAATTTAATTAAGGTTGTCAGCACTATTGATTTTGGCAGTTTCAATTACCGTGCTGTTATGGCTTCTGGATCTACTGATCTGTGATGAGCCCTATCAGCACTGGCACACATTGAGGAAAAAGCCCTTTGTCTCCTTTAAAACCTGACACATCCTGCCATAGGCCATAACTTATTGCTTTTATCCAGCCCAGCTCCTCTTCTGTTCCTCATAATTAATTTCTCATTAGACAGCTCTTTATTGTTTAATTTGTGCAGTTTATAATCAAATTGGGCACATTAATTGTAGTTGAATTTAAGGCTAATGAAAAATAAAGGTTTTCAATAACTTACTCTTCAATTATTTCAGACAAGATAAAATAAAACACTTTAAGAGTTGTCAGCTTTTTAAATTATAAATTAGGTTGTTTAAAGAGCATGGGCATTTAGGAAGCAGTTATCACACATTTAGTAATTATAAATCCTATGCTCCAATACAATTATTAGGATATATTTACAATTCCTCTTAGTTTTTTTCCACCCTGTTGTTAGCTAACTGCATAACATCTAATTGTTGGTGGTTAAAAATAGCATAATCTGAAGTCTCTGGGCCTGATTCCTCCTCTTCTGCATACTGAACTGTAAATCAGCACGTCTGAGAAAGTCCATATCTGTAAGACTGGAACAGGAGAGGTGTCTGAAACAGGGGAGATGTCTGGGTAAGAGGAAGAGGACCTCATTTGGTAGAGATTTTATAAAATGGCAATCATTCTTCTGGGCAGCACTGTAGGATTCAGCCCCTTTCCTTCAAGAAAATAGTAATACATTATTTACATTAGGACCAGAACATCAGCTGGCAAAAATCAGTGAAGTCCTCTGGATGTAGACTACAATTTGTCCCATGATGTGCATAATCTTAATTTTAGCAATGGGAAAACAAAGGCAGAGAAGCAGCTTATTTGAAAAGGCACATGGGTTGTGAGGATGGCCTGCTAGTTTTTTGTTTTGTGTTTGGCTTTTTGTTGGGTTTTTTCTATTTTTTAGTTAAAAGTGAACAGGGAGGGTGGGAAAGAATATGGGATAAAAAATTCAGGTAATACCCACCTTCTTTCTTGCCAAGATGAAAAATCAGGAAAACTGAGTTTCCTCCTTTCCTCAAAGGCTGCACTCAGTGTACAGCATTTTAAGGGTGAGAAAGAAAAGTAAAGGAAAGGAAGGCGAGTTTCTTGTTACTGCTGAGGGAAAAGTTGGGGTACTGGAGGTCCATAGTCTGGATGTGAAGAGAAGATGGGAGAATTTGATTCCTTATGTGTTCCAAGACCTCTCCTTGGCCAGGTGTGCAGGGTCCCAGTATGATTCACTGCATTACAGTGTGCTCTAGGCATGTGCTCAGGGCATCCAGGGCAGGGATCCCTGGTCACAGTGTGAGTTTGGGAGGGGTGTGTGTGAGCTGCTCCACATTCCCTGCCCAAGAAACCAAGTGATCACCCCTGCTCCTGCCCAGTGAGAGCTAAAGCTGTGCCTGATGGTGCATCTGCATCAAGGAAAGATGGGTCAGAGACAAAAGCATGTCCACTAGCTATGGACCAGAAAATGTATAAACTGAAATACTGTAGAGAAAATGGTCACATTCACGGCTGCAAAAGTGCAAGGCTGCTGGTCTTTTTTAATTAAAAAAAAAAAAAAAAAAAAAAAAAAAAGAGAGAGATGCTTTTGCTATTCAAAAAGGGTAAGATTCATCCACATCCTCACGAGATCTATTTACTAGCCAAATCCTGTATATAAAAAAAGACAATGTTAGAAATTTTCTCTGTGCACTCCAGTTCAAACCGAGGTTATTTTTCACTTCAGCAAAGTATCTTTGTCCAAAATTCCTTGGTGGGGTCCCTGCCCTTGTGGATTTGTAGGAATCTTCTAATTTACATATTGCTTCCTGTCTGGAATGAAGAGCAGGTCGCTATTGCTAAATATTTCGGCATCATGTACATTCTCTAGTTCAAAATTATTTGGAACAGAAGGAGGAGATACTGTTTTCCCAAATACTCCCAAACACTCTACATCAGTCACCAGCTGGATATGACAATGCCCAGCCTTCACCTGCCCAGCTTCTTGGAAGAGAAAGAGAGAATGCCTTTCTTCAATGCTGGGTGCAGGAGTTTTGTCAGCAGCATATGCAGCCAGGGAACAAGGGAGCTGGGGAATCAGGGAAGCAGGCTGCACTCCCCCAGTGCTGAGTGCAGGGGCAGGAAAGGAAATCAGTGCATTGGCGGGAGAAGAGGGCTCCTGGAAACTCAGCGTCTGATAAGGATACATGGGAACAGCAGGGGAAAAACAAACCTTGAGTAATGTGTGATGGGAAAGCAGCACACACTTTGTCCTTGGCCTTGCTTGGGATAACCCATCCAGTGAAGAAAGCACGGGTGCACCTGGTGGGCACCACAGGCAGAGGTTGCAGTCTTTGGGCTGCTTGAAGTTACTCTCCTCTAACCACTCAGTGTGCACACCTCACTTCTGAGATGGTGAACCCATTGCTGTCATGCTCTTTCTTCCCTCAGCCTTTACATTCCTGGATGTATAATTTCCAAAAACCCTGGCTGAAAATCTGCATTCTTTCTAGGAACTGGTATTATGTAAGTAGACAAGAGGAAGAGATCATCCATGCAGATTGTCATCACCCCTTGACAGCAGTTCAGTGGTTTTGTGCCATGTCACCCCCAGGACAATCAGATCCCCTAATTTCTGGCTGCATCTAGCTCTAAGTAGAACCATCAGACCTGGTTGTATATGCAGGGAGTAAGCATCTGAACCCTACAAATATCTTTCCCATTCCATCTAAAAATAGAAAGATTTTTTAAAGGAAATTTATATTAAAAATATTAATAATAATTGTTCCCAGGCAAAGTTTCTTTCAGCCAAGTTTCAGCTGTGAGGAAACATTCATTAAGCAAGGAATGAACTCATGAAAAGAGAGGTTTATAATGGAGCCAGCGAGAGACTGCAGAAGCACTGCTAACAGGTGCCACTGTTACAGCGGTGACAGAGTGAGTAAGACTTCTAAAGACACAATAGCCAGGGCTGTGCCCACCCATGCAGCTAAAGATCTACCAGGATTTCTGTTATGAATCTCTGTTTGCAGGGTCTTGATACTTCAGTCACAAAAAGACTGAGAGTGAGAAAATAGAGACACAGCACTCCAGGGCAGTTGGAACAAAAGAAATAATAAAATCCACATAGGTGTTTTGAAGGATCTCTTTGGGATTTTGTTATTTAAAAAAAACATGCTTCTTTTGCAATTAAATTTGGCAGATTATCGGTCAATAGTATTAACTGGGGAGGGGTTTTTTTCAGTTTGTTGCATTTTAATTTAGAGTCCTTAAAATGCCTGCGGCACTTTTTAAGCTTAAAAAATCTTATAGCTCAATTAAGGGATAACAGAAATAAACCAGGATTACCTGTGTGTAATTACACAAAGTTAAATCCAAGAAAACAATACACTACCACAACTCTCTTGGGTAATTTGAGCAGTCTCCCTAGGATCTCCAGAGGCAAAAAAAAAGGTTGTCTCAGCTCATACCTGAGCATTTAATACAATATAGCAAAAGATGCTGAAGTCCAAAAGACCACAGAAGTAGAAGGAAAGACTTCTCTTTTTTCTTGATCAACCTTTTATTGCCTTGAGGGATATGCTACAGAGCTGAGCTCTATAAACTCTATACTGGGGCACAAGTTAGATTCAATTCTCAGCTCTCAAACTTACTTATTGCTCTTGGCTGTTCTGCTCCCACTGTCTTCTCCTTGTCCACCAATACAGTAGTGCAGTCCAGTCTGAGCTTCACCACATATATTTGGCAAGAAATAATTCAAATCAGCTTAGTGTACCCAGATCTGAAGGCAGAAGCTATTGTTTAATACTTCCTATGAGGGGTAAAACTTTTCTGTATCTGTCAAATTAATCCTTTAACTACTATAAGATGTGAAGACACTTTCATTGCAACTATTTGAAAATATCAAAATCAACAAAATACCCTGTCACATTTCTGAAGAACAGGAAAGTATGGCAGAAGAGTCAGCTGGGGAGCAGAACAGCTCGTTCTTTCTTACCATATTCTGAGTTGAACTACCTAAACTCAAGGCACTTTTTGACTACCAATACCTGCAGGCACAGTGACATGTTAGCTGAATTTAACTCCCTGTATTTGGACATTGTATAGCTGGATGAAATTTGGTTTGGGTTTAAAACTTTTAGTCCTGAATCATTTGCCTAAGCTTCAGTGTTTACAGAGTAAATGTATATATGAATGATATAAGTATATATGAATGATATATGTACATATGAATGATATATGCATATATGAATGATGCATAAGGATAAGGGGACCCACACCTTGACTGCTAGAGAAAATTGGCCATAAAACCAGTGCCAATCACTTTCTTCCATCAAAAACTTCCAAAGGGAATAGATTGACTGCATCTGCAATTACAATATTAATTTCATTATAACCATCCCAACCTGGATTTAGACATGAGTATGTGAATAGCAGCACAGTATACACAGTATATAAGTAGTACTGGTATATGCCATGTCAGTAACTCAAAACATATGTCATATGTTTCTTAAAAGCAGCCAGGTAGAGTGTAGCTATCCCCTTATCACTGCCAGAGTTCCCTACCTGGACCAAGTCGACATATTTATTGGTGTGGTACATGAAGTAGTCCTGCCCTCAGCTGTATTTGGTTAAACTCGGTATAAACGGTACCTTTCAATCCTGAGCTCTTTCACCAGCCTGGTGATAAGGCAGCCATTCCTCAGTATATTATAGCAGTATATTATAGCCTGTGAGCTGGGTTAATTTACACCAGCTGAACCAGTCCTGCACAGACCAGGCAGACACAACACCAAGACCCTGGGAGGCTCCTTGTGTGTTACAGAAATCCCTGGTCTCCCCTTCGGAGCAACCTTTCCGCCCCCACCACTGTGGAGACGGTACAAAGCATCTGAAGCTTGGGCCCTAACCTTTTATCTTTGAACTTTTCAAATTTATTTTTCTATGCCTGAATTATTTGCTTATAAAACTTACATGAACACCAGGATAAAAATGAGCAGTGACTCTTAGCTTTGTTTTCTGCGCTCTGCTCAACAAGACATGTTCTGTACACTCAAACAGGGAAAGCACAAGGAGCACCAAAGGCAAGAACACATACACTACCTCTGCTCACCAGGGGTAGGAATCTATTTTCAGATGGAGGAGTGCAAATGGATATTTATTTTATTTTGCTGCTTAATTTTAAGATACTTATTGTCATTTCCCTGACAGCAGGGTGTAACAGAGAATGAGATTGCAAACTCAGGGGAATGACCCTTTCCATTCCATCTGCCCTTATTTAGAAGTGATGGCCTCCATTTCTTTTTTTATTTCTTTTAATAGAAAAAAACCCCCTCTTTATTCTGTCCTTCAGGCAAGTTCACTGAGTCCACTGTATTTCAACAGGAGCTAAAGACATGGTTCTATTTACCCTCCCCCAAAAGGTCTCTATTAATTGTTTTCAAATGTTGGCAGACATGTGAAACCCTGCCTAGCAAGTCTGGCTCCTTATATGATTTTTATTAAAATTCACTTTGCACACAAGGCACATGAGATTTATGGCTGAAACTAATAGGTTGGTTCTCACTAAGACATAAATCCATCGGCTGTTTATTGAGGCTCATGGACATTGAGAACACAGGTAATTGTTACTGAGAGTGTTCAGCTTAAAAATAGTCAGTGATGTCTCTAAGGAAATTTGTTTAACTAAGCACACTACATAAGCTCCTGAAAAATGACTTTATCTGTGATGGTGAATGGGAGGACTGAGCAGGGTAAGTTCTGTATCTCATCTGTACATTTAATTTCACTTATAATACTTTTCGTATTTTCCTTTTACATGGTGTCTTATAATATAAGAGCAAATGCAAAAAGGGTCCCATTCATTTTCTTTCCATGCCTATTTTAGCTATTCTTGCTTTATACATCAGAATTTCTGCTTTCTTGCTACAGACCCTTACAAACTCCAGCTGAAGTTTTGCAAGTCCAGTTCCTCCTTGCTCACTCACAATCACAATCTGCCACATGATCATTGTTCTGGTGACAACACAAGGCAGAGCAGAGCCTGGGCTGATCTTTTCTCCTTGGGCATCAACCACATTACCACATGCTAACAGCTGCCGGCTAGATTGACAGGTGAGCCAGCTGTACTCTGGAAGCCATTTAGATGTGTCAGCTCAGTCCTGTGTCCAAGCAAATAAGTCATGCTTCTCAACATTATGTTACCTTTCAGCAAGACTCAAATCTGTCCAAATGGCTTTCACCTCACATTTGTCCTGCAGCATGTCAGCTCACAGGGGAGAGAGAGGTAGCTCGTGCCACCTGAGTGGATGTGGGTCTCACACAGGTCCCATGTTATACCTACCAGCTTCATGTGACTTTCTTGAGCTCCCTAGGACATCTCACATAGCTCTTGACATTTTTTCTATACACAGTACACCTCAGTGAAATATACCAGCTGCTTCTAAAAAAAAGTGAGGATCACAGAATCATAGAATGGCCTGGATTGGAAGGGACATAGAAGATCACTTAGTTCCAACCCCCCTGCTGTGGGCAGGAACCCCTTTTCACTGAGCCAGGTTTCTCAGGGCCTCATCCAACCTGGCCTTGAACACTTTCAGGGATGGGGTACCTACAGCCTCCCTGGACAACCTGTTCCACTGTCTCACCCCTCTCACAGTGAAGAATTTCTTGCCAATATCAAGTCTAAACCTACTCTCACTCTCACTAAAGCTATTCTCCCTTGTTCTGTCACTACATGCTCTTTTAAAAAGTCCCTCTCCATCTTTCTTGTAGGTTTTCTTCAAGTACTGAAAGGTTGCAATTAGGATACCCCAAAACCTTCTCTTCTCTAGCCTGAAAAATCCCAATTCTCCCAGCCTTTCGTCTCAGGAGAGGTGCTTCACCTCTGTGATCATCCTGGTAGCCTCCTCTGGACTTGCTCCAACAGGTCAATGTCCTCCTTATGCTGGGAACCCCAGAGTTGGATGCAGTGTTCAAGATGAGTTGCTATTGATTTTCTATCACTTTTACCATACTGAACTTCTGATATCAGATTTATTTATTATTGTGGTCATGTCAAAACCAGCCTAAACAGGTGAACATTTCATTGGATGTTGCACACACACAGGAAGGCTCACACACATGAAGTCTCAAGGAGTCTTTATGCATGAGTGTCATACAAAAAAGCAGTGTAGCCATATCAATTTTGATTTCAAAATAACTAACCATTCTGATGGATGGAGTTTAGTAGCTTGGCACATTGCTATACATTGGAGATATATTGCTTTAGCAATCTAAGCTGCAACCTCTCAAAACATTTGCTTGGATGTAGATTTTTGTCTCTTTTGCAACATGCTGCCAAAACCAAAGCAAACCAGGCCTACAAAATAAGGATAAAAAGGTGGGAGAGTACCTACAATGCAGCTGACTGTATTTTTAAGTTGATACCTCATTCATTTTAAATTGGTATGTAAATACTGAAACCCCCCAGACAGCTAAAGAAATACCTAAAATTCCATAAATTCTTTAGCAGATGAAGAATTAGAACTAGTACAGACCTCAACAATTTGCAGGAGCTTAGGTATCTTTATGTCAATGGTGTTTACCCTGAGAGTCTCATACATCCTGATACTGGTGATGAGACAAAGACAAAGACATTTTTGGAACATCTTTCTCTCTCTCCCTCAGTTTTTCCTAGCAGCTTCTGCTTTCCTCTTTTTTACAGCGTTTGCTTGGTAGTCTACCAGTTATCTAAATCTGTTGGGTTGTTGCTTGCTCATGAAGTCTCAACGCTCTTGTCTGATCTAGTGACTAGGTCAGCAAGGTTGTGTGTCCTGGGGACTTGGGGAACTGTATGGAGGTGACCTCTGACACTCATCAAAGGCTCCACAGCACTGTTTGGCTCCTATCAGTTTAATCAGCTGGCTCATTGCTGCTCCTTTACCATTCATGACATGATTCTATCCCTCAGAGCCTGCCTTTCAGAGCACACAGCCCTGCTCACACGCTGCTCCCTCACACTGAGCCTGGCTCCTGCCAGTGGCCTCATGCCACGTACCATTCATTCTCCACATGACTCACATTTTACAGAAAACTTCCTGCATGCTGAAAGGGAGGGCAACAGATAGGAAGCTTTCTTTTATTTCAGAGACACGGAGGTCAGTATTATTCCTGAATGTTTTCTGGCAGTTCAAGGTGATGCTTAAACTCTAAATTCCAAATCGGTTACATGCTGTCCAAGCATTACAGGTATTTAAAAAAAAAAATCCCAAACAACCCTGAAACTACAAACTAAATAACATTTCCACGAAAATATGATGAAAAACACTCATAAAGTACTGCAGAAATCTATCTGCTTTTATCTAGTGAAAAAAAGAAAAATTGTCTCAATGTGTTACTTAATTTTTTTAAAAATTAAGACCCCATAAAATATTTTCCCAATTTTTTTCTGAAGTATACAAGACAGAGATTTATAAACAAAGTTAAAGAAGCTGTCCCAGGTCCCTTGCTGCTCCCTGGTTAGCTCCACATATTGGGAACACATACTCCATGCCACTTGATGGAGAGGGTATGAAACCAGGCTCGATGGCTTCATCATGGCTGCATCTGGGCTTGCCAGTGGAGGACATCAAATACCAAAGGAATGAAGGCAGAACAAAAATTTAAAATTGGTCAGCACCAACCCTTAAAATCTACTAGGGGCTTTGTAGGAAAATTTCTCACCTGTGATTTTTCAACTAGATTAAAACAGTCACACATCATGGATTATTTCAGCTGTGTATCTTCTCCCAAAAACTATCAGAATCTCAAGAATGATTGAGAAATTAGATTACAAAGGAACATTTCTGATGAAAGAGTTCAATTTCCTGTGAGATAAAGAACCAGTATTGTGTTCTGTGTTTCACCCATGCAAGTGAAGGATAACTTGGACTCAGAATAACATTCCAAATGGATTTAGATTAGCAAGTGGCCACTGCAACCATCGTTTCTTTAGACACAGAGAGGTATCCCACAGTATATCACAAAAACTATCCACAACACAATGAGCTCCAAGAAATGCCAGCAGGGCTCAGACACCTTGTCTGCAATGAAAAGATCATAGCAGAATGCTCTGTGGACATTGACACAACAGCATGAATGTGTTTAATTGGTGCAATATCAACTCAGCTAAAGCAACATAAGTTATGCTGACAATACTTCTCTGTGCAAAGAAATGCTTAAACAGTCTTATCTGAATGCATTTTTTTTCAGCACAAGAGGGGTAGATTATATAAATTACAGCAGTTAATAGCCTTTTGATTCATCACTGAATCTCCCAGAAACAGAGTCTGAAGTGATTCCTGAGGTGGATAAATTCTGTTGTGTAATGTGAGGATCAGTCTTGTAATCCTTGCTAAATCAACAATGCTTTGCTCCCATTGAACTCAAAACCTGTCCTGGGAGAACGGGAAGAAGAGTTGTCTTTCACTCTGGAAAGCAAAACTATTTCTAAACATTTATAACTTTTTTCCCTGCAAATGTTATTCATCAAGAAACCTTCATTTTTTGCAATACATTTCAGAGCTTTTTCTTTTAGTTCTATTCTTTGCTATTCACTCTAAATTCTGAAGTGGCAAGTTAGACTAGCAATCTCATTAGCAATTGAATTTGTCTGTCTAGTCTGATACGCCTGGCAATGACCTGTTAGCATTAACTATTAAATTTCCTTCTGTTTACTGAAAAACTCTTAGCCACTCAAGCTTCATAATGTACACTAATTAAAGTGCATGGATTTATGTTTTCTTTAATAACAAAGATAAAGTATGTAAAAGACATAATAAGAAGAGTTACAACACATTTTTGTGCTGCTGCTTTAGCAAACTTTCAAGTTGCAAAATACACACTGTTGCAATGAAGATAAGACAATGAACTGGTATTTCTAAGGTGTCGACTCTTCAGCTGTTGTTGATTATGAAGCATTGCCTCTTGGAGTGTAAAATAAGTGGGGTTTTTCTCTGCCTTCTCATTCCTTTTGCTGAGTTGGTCAGATTTCTGGAATTAATGCATATTTAGTGCTATTTGTCAGGACACACCAAAATCACTGTAACACAGGAATAAAGTGTAATCATATATTTGGGAAACTGAGGCACCGAACTGAAGCATCATGTCACTACTGGAGTCAAAATATGAACAAACATCTATTGTGTTCCAAATTTTATCTCCAACCTCTGGTTCACCCTACCTTGAGAAGGAATACCTCTTTATTTCTGTCATATATTTTAACTTAATGACATAGATTGAACCAATTCACTGTGATCATAAGTGAATTCCATGAAAGCTCCCTTAAAGCCACTGTTATTTTCATATTGCTTTCCCAGAAGTAGCTGGATGGAGAGTCTCTGGCTTTGTGCACCTGCAGTTCCATGGAAATGAGTGGAGTTCCCCTCAAGCACAGCCTTAGATTTCTGCAGGGCAGGTTTGGAGAAAAGCAGGGGTGCACAGGGACACAAAGAAAAACAACACCGCCACAAGCAGCAAGTATTCAGCTTTGGGTACTTGGCCCATTTCTTCACTAGCATGAAAGTAAAGGTCTAGAAGTCCATTTTATGCCACATTTCCCACTTCTAGTGTGCTTTTAAAAAGGCAGGGGGAAATCAGTTACCTCATCCTCCTCTTTTACTGAGGAGTAAAGGCTTCTCCACCTGCACAAGAGTCAGACCTCACCTTTATTTATTTATTTAGTTAGTTAAAACCAAAATGTTATAGGATGCAGTTATACACGCCTCTGTGACTATAATATGTTACACAAAAAGATATATTATAATTTAATAGCTTAATTAAAAGAATAAGCAAATATTTTGGATCTACCATCCATAGTTAATCATTCTAATGGATATGCATTTCAATGGACTTTCTATAAAATTTTAGACTCTTCAAAAAGGGGAAGTGGTTCTAAAATTAAAATGGTGCCATATAGCCTGCATGGAAGTCAGAAGCAAATTAATACTTTAGAAGATCTCCCAGAATCAGAGGTACAATTTTTTGGGATTGGCTACTAGTTCATTCAAAGATAAGAGAATGGAAATATTAGCGTTTATTTCTGTTTGGTAGCCAACTAAAGATTCTGGGACTAAAACGAGATTATAGAGACAGGTGATTTTATTAACGTAATGGTGAGACATTGATGATGGTGACAATAATGAGGTGCAAGTATCCACATGGATCAGTGGCCCTGAGGCTAGAGGTAATGCCTCCTGAAGGGCGACTTGTTCGTAGCATGATGAGGTCAGCATTACAGCAACTGTGCTGTGCAGGAGATCTTCATTAAGAACAATTAATAAGCAAAGGCCATGTTAAATAGGGAGAAACGGATTTATGTGGCACCTTTCTTTGGATGCTGCATCAGCTATTATTTAGCTAAGTCTTGGCTCCATGTTCAGGTGAAGGAAACATCTGTGAAAGTAACTTCACGAGTTGTCTGGTTAGAAATGAGCCAGAGCCACTAATCCTGTCCTCAGACACTTGCCTACAGCAGTTCCATGCTTGGGTTTTAAGAGAAATGGGAAACATGTAGTTTCACCTGGAACATTCTTTCTTCAAGTAGGCACAAGTTGGAGTTGGGAAGCTGAGGCAGAGATTCATTGTCCCCCATCACAAGCTCTCCTTCATTCAACAAACCGGAGAGTTCCCAATGGGAGCTCTTCTTGGTCACCACCAAAAAGCAGTACCAAATTGGACTTGGAGTTTCTTTCCAGCCTACTCTAATGCATTATTCACAAATAGGTGTGCAGATTAATTCTGTCAGCCAAGGGCTAAGAAGAGAGTCAGTCTTGTTTCACAGACACTCTGTAGCATTTGCTATACTGGCACTATTTTCAAGTAAACATCAGCAGTGACAACTAACAGCTGTGGCAAATACTGGTGCTTGGGACTTGGATGAAGAAAGTGGAGAGAGAATAAGAGAATTAAAGTAAAAGTTAAAATAATCTAATTAAATTTCTAATCCAGGTTTACATAATTAAGCAATAATGACTACGGGGAAGGGCATTTCCTGGCAGTTAATGACCGGCTGGAGGATTTGAGGGCTTGAGGTAAAGCCAAGTGTTCTTAACACTGTCAGTCATTAATTGCCAGGAAATGCCCAACTCAGGAGGTTATTACTGCTGTTATAAACCAAGAATAGAAAAAAATATAAAGAAAAAAGACAGTAATTACCTTTTTAAAGTGTTGAAAGCTGAGCACTGAACTGCCTGTCGCTATGGAGACAGAGTTTTATTTATAGCATCAGTCCTTTGCCAGTGTTTAAAGACTGCCTCAGTACCCAGAGGAGGGCAGGAGTTAGTTCTCAGGTCTCCATTAGGTATATAATTGGTAATTCAGAACATCAGCTCTGTGCCACGGGCCACATAACATCTGCAGACATCAAGAGTATCACAAAACTTTACAACACTGATTACAAAATACTGGCAGCCACTCAAAACATTTTACAGTTACACATACCTTCAGAAAGCATTTCCAGTAGTTCCTGCTTTGATCTACAGAGTGTGTGTCTCTAAATAGGATCCTTGTAATGTCACATTGTGCTATTTCCTAGAAATTAAGTACTTAGGGACCAGATCTTTAAAACTGATTAATGCCACAGGTCTGTGTAGCCAGACTATGATCACTAACTGATTTTACAATTGTGTATCTACTGATTTCATTAGAACGTCTCCTGATTTACACCAGTTAGTATAAAGGATGAATTCAACACACATTGGGTAAAAATGCAAAGCCCAAAGCCTCCTTCTTTCAAGCCTCTGAAAGAAATGATTCAATAGGTGATTTCTAAAGCAGCTAAAAAGAAAAGTTATTCTGCTCCTTTTAATGTCCATTTCCCAAAAGATTCTGTTGCTTTTTATGTGATGTGATATTTGAAATCTGACCAATGCTTCAATGAACACAGCCTTCCAAATGAATTGGTCAAAAACTTAATTTCTATCATTTAATTAATTTGGAATAATAATTTTAAAGAAACCCCAAACAAAAACAAACAAAAAAATAACCCCCAAACAACAAGAACAACAACAACAACAACAAAACTCTACAATAAAGGACTTAGGTACCTCAATCAGAATGGAAGCAGGACTGAGGTGACTGACAATAAAGTTGCTATCAAAAAAAATTGCTTCATTTTTCCATCCTCCTAAATTCACTGATTATCAGATCTATAAATTCTCACTCTGTGCAGACACAGGGCCTGATTTCTTACACATTCTCAGAATAAATGGAGCAGACAACAATAGAATAATTTCACTTAAAAACAAAATTAGATGAGGGTAGGTAGTTGGCTTCCACACCCACCTCTCCTCTCCTCCACCCTGTGTAGCAGCCTAGTAGAATGAGTACTCAGCCAGGAATACAAGTACTATACAACATCAAACACTGAACCTAAGTCTCTCTAATCCCTGCTGAGTGCCCAAACCATTATTACAGGGTGAGGATTCCTTTTGTGCTTGATTTCCAGCCCCATTAATCTTGCATCCTTTGCTGACTGCAGCACAGATCAACAGAGGGGTACTTGTGTTTCTTTACTTGGCCACATTTCAAAACAGAAGCCTGGGCCTTCTGAGTCAAAACAAGCCCTTATCTCAGGACTGATTTTGAAATGTGGATCTTTAATCACCTCCCTATAAATTCAAGCACAGAATTTTATGCTTAGTAAAATTAATATACTCAGCAGAGTATTTACGCTTCAGAGAAAGGTGAAAGTAGTGCCTCCCTCTTCTCTCTTTTCCCTCACCTCATAATTTTCCTTTAGTGTTCCATCCATTCAGAGGTTGAGCCATACAACTGGTTGTAGGCAGATGTGGCCTTGCTTTGCCTGTTGTGTGAGGTGCTTCTAGAAGCTTTATTAGCTCAAGCCCTGTGCCGTGCTGGAGTGGTTGTGTGGCTCCTGCACTGATGTGACACACTTCAGTCAGAGCCATCTAATGTCAGAGAGAATGCATCTACAGCCTGGTGACTAAAGCAGGAGCTGCCTAATTGTCCAGTGAGACTTCATGGGCAGGTTATATTCTGAGTTCATGAACTCAGTTCCATTCTGGGCACCAAACACCTAAAATCTAGAGGCTACAAAGTCTTCACTATATTTAAGTGATGCTAGATACCAGTAAGATCTTCCATACTTTTCCAAGCACTCCTCAACCTATTTAAGATAGATGATGCAGCATCTTCATTGTAAGCTGTAATCCACCACAAGATGGACAATTTTTACTAACTCCTGAATTTAGCACCTTAGCCTTGAAAAATTAATTTTATTCAGTGCTGAAATTTCTTCTATCCTGATGCGTGAGCCAGTGGTGTACTGGATGATGTACCAGGAGACACATGTGTCACAGCCAAGGTGAGGACACAGCAGAGGCTTCAGCAATGTGCAGTGACAAGGAAAACTTCAGGTGAGATTCTCCTGTCAACATGGCTCTGTGGCTTCTCTCCTGCCAGGCACAGCTGATTGGCAGATGTGGCCAATCAACCATATCTTGTACAAGAAGTCATGGAGTAGTGAAAGGGATGTGGAGGTGCCCTGTGAATGCCTAAGACACAGATCTAGATGGGGAAGAGAAGGAGGTGAAGATGGAGGCGTTGGCTTTGTCCCAGGAGAATCAGTATCTCTGTACTTGCGGGAGAGGAAAAAGAAAAGGTGATTTTTTTTTTTCCTTAGGTCAATGTAAACTCTTGGCCTTTAGGTCACAGCGTCAAGTTTATCTCTTTCATTATTAAATCATGATACCTTCCAGATTTCTTGATGAATATATATATATATTTCTGTCTTTTTTTTCCTTACCAATAATCTTTAATATCTAATAATCATAAATAATCTTAAATCTTAATCTTAAATATTCCATAGCATATTTTAATCTCAAATTCAATAGTGATATTCTTCCCTCTTGGCTAGAAAAGGTCTATTCTATATCCAAACACAAAAAATGTTTCAATACAGACCCCAACTCTTTTTTTGCCAACTGTTTCTTTGATTTTTTTTTTTTTAATTCTGGATTCTTTCACTGTACCCTTAAAATACAAAAAATGAAATATAGCCAAAATATTGGAAAAGACTTGTATTCTTGCAAACACTGCTACACAGTCTTGTTTGTAGGTGTTTTTAGGAACACAGCATTGCTGCAGAATTTTTTGCTTGTGAGATTGAGAACTACCCACTGTGCTCCCCAAAGCAATGTTAATGTGGTTTTGCCAGTTATTATCCCAGTAGTTATTTTAATGACCAAACACAGTTGTGAGTACTGCAAACCATTTGAGGAGTTCATGGCCCAAAGCAGTACAGCCACAGCCATATGTGTCCTGTCATAAGAAACAGGAAGGAAAAACTGGACTTGTAGTTTTCCCACTCAAATCAGGAATGTCAGACTGTCAGCAAGGATCCCACACTGTTGCAGATTCCAGGTTCCCCAGCACACATCAGGTAGTCTGTTTCATGTCTCTTCAGAAGACTGCAAAACAACAGCTGTATTATTAGGTTTTGTACCTATTTAGATAAGTTTAGCCCTGCTGCCTAGATTGGAGAAGCAAATATATTCTTTATTTTCAAGGAAGGTCATAAGACTTATGCAAAGGACTAAGGAAAAATTTTAAGGAGCCTTAAACCAGAAGATACTTACACAGAGAAACAACCAGAAAGTTGTAATTGAGCTCTTCCTTGTTTGCAGGCTCAGAGATTAGCAACATGTGGCTCCTTTGCATTCTAGCTTTGAACAAGGAAGCATTTAGATACAAGCTGGAGTTCACTCACTATAACAGATTTACTAGAAATCTTGGAGATTATTACAGAGTCTCTATTTTTCTAATAAACATTTTAAAAGTAACAAATTGTAAAAAAAATGAAAATAGTCACTTAGGAAATTTGAATTACACTGTTTATAATTATTTTCTTATTTGATAGCATAGTTCATAGGAGAGACAATAATCCAACATTGTAAAATGTTCTACTATATACAGCTAAAGCACATTATCCCATCTGCTAAGAGTCAGCATGTTTCTCAACATTTACAACAAGCTTTATTATTTTTTACCTAATTGAATGCCCATCATCAACTTTTCAAGCAAAGTTAAACCTGGTAACAATATTAACTGTACAGAGCAGCAGAGAGTATCATCAGTTGTGGCCCAACAACTAAAAATATGGGTTTTCTAAGTCATCATAAGCTGATTACTTATAAAAGGAGGAACACCTCTGAAAGAGTTTAAGGCCAGGGTGGACGGGACTTTGAGCAACTTGGTCTAATGGGAGATGTCCCTGCCCATGGTAGGGGGTCTGGAACTGGATGACCTTGTAGGTCCCTTCCAACCCAAACCATTCTATGATTCCATGATTAAGCTTTCATGCAATTTCATGTACTAATGAGCTTGCTCATGAACAAATTTCTACATATCTGAGTCCCTAAATGCAGCCATTACAGGCAGAGTGAATGCAGATATATCAATGGATATTGCAGCCTGTATGTTATCAACTGCAAAGCTGAAATGTCACAACCATCCTAGGCT
The DNA here is from genome assembly GCA_013399915.1 of Illadopsis cleaveri. Lineage (NCBI taxonomy): Eukaryota > Metazoa > Chordata > Aves > Passeriformes > Timaliidae > Illadopsis > Illadopsis cleaveri. The sequence goes on from VXBB01020859.1 coordinate 106,839, forward strand.
GATTGCATGTGCAGGACTTGACAGACCTCTGAGCCCTGTGGTAGCAGGAAAAGAAAAATATTGGAATTAAAGAGAAGATAAAATTTCTATTTCATAAGGTTCTCAGTAAATTCCCTTCATGATTGTCCAGAAAGTCCTACAAATTAAAAAAAAATGCATAAATAAAATCCTAAAAATAGTTATTATGGTCACAGCATTAAAAATAAGTAATTTTATTCTTTTTAATTATGACTTGTCAGATACAGTCTATATATTCTAACTAAAAGAGAAATAAAGTAATTTTAGTATAAAATCATTAAGTGTCTTGGCTCAAGAACTGTTGAAATAGTACATTTCATTATTTTCAAACTTTCATAATTTCATTTTACTTTGGCAAATATATGTTAATGTGAATCAGCATTTTAATTTAAACTTAGTAAGTACTCCCCCCAAAAAGTTGCATTTTTTTTCAATGTACCTTTTTTAAGAGGAAATGCTTTCATATTGAATATAAATTTTTTCATATCTTTTGTCTTTCACAATTATGAAAAAGGGTATACATTTTAAATTAAATATCTTTCCACCAAAGTGAACCTTTTTCTGAAAACATGTGCTCGAGTCAAGAACACCCAGAATATTTGCTAAAATAATATATTCTCATGAAAAGAATTATGTGTGAAAAAGACGTCTTCTATTTGAAAACAAAAATCAAAATTACTTTATAAAAGATTGTCAAATCATGGATCAACAATAAATTAAACAATAGGAATGATATTGATTTTTGAATGCACATGATGAAAGGACATGCAAAAGTTTCTACCTGGAATTTCTACCATGTACTTTGGGGTGAGCATTAAGTCACTACGTAATTATTACACATCAGGGGGCTGACATAAGAATCATAGAATGAAAAAAAATGGATATCTGTTATTTTCTGGCAGCATAATGTACAAATATGACAAAGCCAATACTCTGACTCTGGACTGGATTTTCCTGATGTTTAGATCTCTCTAATATATAATTCATTTACAGGGAAGTACCATCACACTATGAGGTCAAATAGATCTCACCACAAAAAAGAAGGGAACTGTAATGCCGGCGTCTGCTGCTCAAGATGGGATCAGTAACTTGGACCCATAACTATCTATAAGATTAGGGCACACAGACATTCCTCAAGCTAAAAAAAACCCCGTAAAGTTGTTTACTGAAAGTGTGAGAAATTATTTTGATGCTGAAGTACAAATACAGTTAATCCAAAGATCACTGAAAGATTGCAGTGGGCTTTGGAATCCAACTTTAAAACTCAAATGGAGCCCAAGTTACTCCTTGCACATCTCTTCACATTCAGTTTGACAAGTCACTGCACTAAGCTGTGCCCTGTGTTTTGCTTGTGCTGCTTAAGACAGAGCCAGGCTCATGTTTGACAGTTGCAAAGGCTGCGATGGAGCAGAGCAAAATTGTCAGAGCTTTCTTCAAAGGTCTGACTTGCTTGTGATGGGCTCTCCCATGACACAGCACAGCTTCTTCACAGTCTCAGTGCTATTCTGCACCTCTTACTGTTGTATCTCTGCTTCATGTTTAATCCACAAACTCAACAGCTTTGGAAGGGAACTCCCAGTTGAAAAAAAAGAATTTGGAAATATCCTTTTTTTGCCCAGAGAACAGGAAAATGTACACAGGGCCAAAACACGGTCTGACATGATGCATCAAACAGAAAATGGGTAAGAAGTACTCATGTTCATATTTAATTGGAAACATCCAACAAGTGGAGGTTATTCTAATGTTTTTTTAAAAAAAGTTACTCTTTAGGGTATATAACGAAATATAATGAAATAACAAATTTTAGTTAATGACTTACAAAAATTTCCTTACCAGATCACTTCTACAAGTATTTTTGTACACATTGCTAAATGATCAGTATCAGGCAGAATTTTCCTGGTATGAACTAAAATTCTCTCAAAGAACAACTGCAATAAGGATTAAAGCCTTCTCTTCAGCACAAGTGGCTGGTTTTAATGACTTTTTCATCATATGAAAACCAATCTACAACCAGATGTTGTTTAGTATTCTGAATACCTGTTGAAATTTATCCACTCACACACAAACAAGTGAAACAGAGAACCCAACCAAAAAACCACAAAACAAAATAGAAGTTGGGCAACCACTCCTGGTACCTCTGGACTCTGAATGCTACCTACAAACAGAAAAAAAAAAATCTGTTGCTTTTCTGAACCTTTTCTGGGGAGGCTCCTTACTCCTAGATTCTGCAACTCTTGTATTAGTCAGGGTTTCCAAGCTGCAGGAAGCAGGTCCTTCAGAGGAGGATATTGCTCACACAGCTGAACACCTCCTTCTAAGCTCATTCATGTGTGTGCAGTGCAGAGCCAAGAGAAGATGCCTTTGTCAATACCAAAGCAGCCCCAGTACAGTGTGAAACTGAGGTGAAACTCAGGAGGAAACACAGGCCACAATTTCAGCTGCATGAAGCTTTGGAAACAAGCACTGGTGCTAACACTGCTGTTCTCACTGTGGAGCATCCTCTTCCCTTGCCCTGGCAGGCCATTCCCTGCCTTTGTCATTCCTTCCATTGTGCCAGCATGGGAGTTTGTACAGCTGAACAATGACTCAGAGTGGGGAACTGATCCAACTGAAAACTGATTTTTAAATTTTTTTTCCTTTTTTTTTTTTCTGGCAGCATTAGTTGTATCTTCTCTCAACTCTGGTTCACTGTGTGGCCACAAGAAAACTTGTTCCAGCAGAAGTAAAGACTCAGCAAAAAGAAGCAAGTCCCACTGTACTGGAAGTGCTGGATTTTATTAAGTGAAAATGATCCTATGGAGCTCTAGAAGACTACTCCCAGCAACAAAACTAAATTGCTGTATGGTGCATGGCAAGTTGCTCCAAGTCTCTCTCTTCTCAATTTCAGTCTATTTAGACTATATGTTCTTCAAAGCAAAATGTTTTGCTTATTATGTATTCAGGTAATTAATTCCTACTCTGTGTTGGGGAACTGCCATAATAAATTGTAATAAAAATACTGATTCCTAAAGGAAGAATCAGTTTACTTTTAAAGGATTCATGTTAGCTAATGGAAGCACAAACCAATAATCACCTCCTGCACTTCAGTCCTATACTGAAAACTGCAGACATGATATTCTGTTTATCAGCGAGATCAAATTTCGTTATGAAGTCAAGAAACTCACAGGAACAGTATCTACCTAATAAAGGAATTTGCATTATATACAAACTTTTTAGATAACATTATATTTGGCATTTGAAATGTTACAGGCTTTTTTTTCTTGTTCATAAAATAATCTAGACTTTTTTTCTGCATTTTAATTGTTTAGCCTATCTAGGTATATATTTAACCATAAATTACTAAAACTGTTCTTGAATGTTATCTGGGGGGAAGAAGACAGAAATATGATTTTCCGATTATTTTTATAACCTTTCTATCAGTGTATCAGAGCAGTGTGAATTGATTATACCTGAGACAAGGAAGTTGTTCCACATACAAAGAAGATTTAACGAGGGGTTCCTAGGACCTCCTAAGGATCCTCTTTGGCATATCATCACCTTAGAGACTTCTCTAAATGGGGGTCTTAGTGCTCAAGGCCTCACTTCTGCACCAAGACCCTTTGCTACAAAAAAGCCTGGTGGATACACACTGTGGTAGTTGTTAATATTCCCCTTGAAAATGCACAAGGTTGTCCACTCCAGATTTCTCTCCGGGTTTTTCTGGTTATTGGTGTATATTTCACAAAAGGGAGGATCTCTGCATATTAGTAGTGGTTACCCTGGGGATAGAGACACAGTTCAGCCAGCATCTCTACCCTCACGACTGCTGGTGGAGATAAGCAGGGATGGCATCAGTAGGAAACAGCACTGTAGGACAAACCAAAGGCAGGTTGCTGCTCTCTCACTGATTTAAATTAATACTAATAGTGCTGACTGTGATGTAAATTCTATGAGCAAGAACAGATTCCTGACTTCAGGGACCCTGCAGGCTATAGTTTTCATCCTACATTCAAGGGCTGATGCCTCTTAAAAATCATTTTTACTTTGCTAGTGTCCCAGTAGGAGTTTAAGAAGTCAGTTGCAGCCAATTGTACTTTCCCCTTTTTCTCTAAAGGGGATAAAGCTTTCAAACTATTTGAATAAACTGTGATTACATCTTCATTTGTCAGTAATGGGATTACCACGCTGATAAAAGAGACTTCAGACAAACATACATGTTTAAGACTGGTGTAAATTACCCAAGAGGGTCGGGAAAATCCTTTGGGCTCCTTAGGGCCCATCCCTCCCTCTTTGAAAGCTGGCTGGCACCAAGAGTCCTGAATAGGCTGGGACCAGCTGACCATTCCCTGCTGGGGGTTGTGGCTGTTTTCCTGCGCACGTGTTCACTGAACTGGAAAATACAATTATGCACATCCAAGTTCACAGTTAATTTTTTGACTACAGCTAACAAGCTAAAGATTTTTCAAATAATTGATTTTATCTCTAGATGAAGAAGATGTCATAAATCTTGGTCAGCTAAGAATGATTAAGAGATAAAGGCAACCTGAGAAAAATATAAGTGCTGTTGTTGCTAAATGCCGATGGACACCATGGTGAGATAATCTTTTTAACATGGCGACCCATCCCACATACAAAGTGTTTCCCCAAAGGTCCATTTGTGAAAGAGAACAAATGGGAAACCTGAAAGCAAGCAGGAAAGATATGAGTGAGAAATGAAACGCAGATTCAAATCCTGTTAGGGCTAAAGAAAAAGAAAGGTTGGAAAAAAATCCTACTTTGAGTCTCTATAATGAATTGCATATTACAATACGGAGGGATTGCTCAGGAGGATTCTAAACTCTGTAGAGTGCAGGCATAGGGATTAGTTAACTCTGTAGTTGTCTTCAACTTTATGAGGTCTTGATTCTGCCATCCATATACCTTTTCAGTGGGTTTTACTTGTATTGGCACCACTGGGATTCCTTTTTCTGCTAAGTGTACGGACTGCAAAGCTGGGTGTTTATATTGGAAACTGAGAAATATAATTTGAGTATGTGGGTTAATCTAATGGGAAATCACTGAATTACATCAGAATTACCTATGCAAAACACAGGCAAAAAAGAAAAAGAACAAAAAAGTATGGTTTGGAGAATTGCTATACATAATACACAGCTTTGAGCAGCTAGACAGAGAACATGAAGGTTGGCCAAAGATTTCCTGATGGCACCTTTTACATCTGACATATTTTCTTGAATACATTATACTTCTTCATGGGAATTTATAGTAGTCAAAATTTCCTACTACAATGAAGCAAAACTTCTGTTTTCCCGCTATTATGTTGCAGGATATAATATAACAAGCTTCTGATTAAGTTGCAGTATTTGAAGAATGTTTCATTCAGGAGAAAAGAAGGTCTGTAATGAATCTGTTCTCTCAAAGTTTCAGAATGTTCTGGAGAATGGATTTCTATTACTTTGGTAACATTCAAAAGCAGAATATATTTATAGATTAAGAAACTAAATGTGTAAGAATTAAAACTAGATTTTGCTGATTAGGAAAAGTTTATCTTCTTTCTGAAGGCTTTCAAAGATTGCACAACATAAATGCATAAGAAACAAAAGCAGTGACTTGCCATAGTTTAAACCTTGCTGTTGCTTAGCATTCTTCCTTTGCAATAAATGAAGTGATCGACTTTTGGGCATCTTATTTTCAACCCTGATAGAGGAATCTGTATTTTAAGGAAAAAGTGAGGGTTGATGCTATGATGATTCCCATGTTATTATTCAGGAAAAATAAAGCCATCATGCCAAGATGCAAACAAAACTAAATAAATGAAAACCTTGTGATGAAGGTCCCACTGTCTATCAAAGCAGGATTAAACAACTACCTAGAATAAATAATGAGGAGTAGCATGACTAAAATAAATCTCTTCAGTCTCTCCTGAGAACTTCCTTAGTTGCCAGTCACCAGTTTCACCATGATCCTGCCAGAAGAAGCAAGTTTGGAGCGGTTCAATGTGTTCTATGCATAAACAATGCTATGAAAGAAAAGCAGCACATGCAATACTGAGAAGGAGCTGAGCTACCGTCAGAGCTGATCATTAGCAGTGTAATAAAGTTGTATATAACACATGGGAGGAGAAGAAGAATTCAAAGGGAGAGACAAAATGCTCAGAATGTAATGCTAAACGTATTTACAGCTATAAAGAAACCATCTGGACAGATGTGTGAGGATGATGTAGACACCAAGGAAGCCATGAATGAGAAGATTACAGTAGTGAGGTTCCTCTGGTCGATTTTGGAAGAAGAAAAGACAAAATTTCAGAGAAAGCAGAACAACAAGGTTTTTAAAATGCGAAAGATGAAATATCGAAGTCAGGAATGACTTTCCAGAAAGGAAATGAAATTCCAGTTGGCATCCATTTTTATAGTGACAACTATAACATAGTGGTCATTATCTGTGACAAAAAAAAGAGAAAATAAAAGGAAACCACTTAACATTCTGACAAGCATTAACAACTTGGCAAGTGACAGGTTTTAATATATCATATTTAAATGGACACACAGGCTAAATATAGATGAAAAGTGATTGAGGATATTGGTGAAAGTAAAGGACAAAACCAAATTTTTGAGTATTTGCCACAGTAAAGGTAGTAGAAAACTTAGAAAAAAACTTAGAAAAAGACTTACTAGAAAACCATATAAAAGGTGATGTTGTGGAATCAAAAAGTTGAGAGAAAGCAAAAGAGAGCTCTGCCAAGTGGTACAAAAAAAATAAACCACCTAATTAAAGAAAAAAGAACAACATTGCAGCAGACAGAAGAGCAGAAAGGGATAGACAAGAGAGTTAGTCATAACTGAAGGAACTAGTGTGTCTGACAGAAAAGTAATAGAAGGATATTGTCAATGGCTCAGTAAGAAGTTGAGAGACAGGCAAACAGTGAGTTGGCAGGGAAATTAATGAGAGCGTGTTCAATAATGCAACAAGCTAAGCTTTAAAATAAGGCAATATAGCTGTTGAAAGGATTGCCAGGCAACAGGAGCAGTGAGCTAATGAGAGTCAGTAGGTAAATGAAGAAGAAAGGCTTCTGGAACAGTGATATTTAGAGCTCAAGAGTTTTCAAATTATGCCAGAACTTGTGGGTGCCAGTAGTGACCCAAAGTCGTGGTGTGAATAGAGGGAGTCCTCCTTCCCAAACCTCCTCACTCATGATGCCAGTATCACCTGATGTCTGCCTTTCATTCTAAGCACTAAAATCGGTCAGAAATCTCAGAGATCTCATTCTTTTCCCCTTCCTTACCCAGTTTCTAATCTATTCTGTAATGAGAAAAGCCCCAAGGAAGGATGTGTCTGATGTTCTTTGAAAGTAATAAACGCAAGTTCCAAAATCAGGACCCATCTGCCCAGATTGCCCTTCCATTATATACATGCCATTTATACAAATTTATATATTTATATTTTTCCCCTTCCTGTTGGACAGTTCTTTTCCTGATAATGATGGAACCATATCCTTCTGAATATTTCCACAATCACTTGGAGAGAAGATTAACCAAGTTTTTAAAGCCTGTAATTCAAGGCATTGTTTTACAGGAGTAATTAATCATAAATCATCATGGTATAATGTTAGAAGAGACACCAAGAATGTCAACTACAGAGAGAAATGCTTTTATGTATCTATGCCACGGCCAGAGTTTCATATATGTTGAATATCCAGCAGCTTCTTAATAAATGTAATAACTTAAATAAATTATTACAAACTGCCAGAAACTCAAGTCTTTTGGAAATTCTATCCTAAGGAATAACTTAAGAGAGTTAAAATCCAAGACTCATGGTTTTCAGTTAGACTTATATTCCTATTTCCCTTGTGTACATTCAGAAATCCTATTCACAGAAGCTTCAATTTAAAAAAATTGGTCCTGATTCTCAAATGTATTTCTAAGTTCTTGTGATTTCAAAGGAAGCTAAGCACAAAAAACTTTAAAGGATTAGGTTCTCGGTATGTAAGAGCAGCCCAAGCCAAAGTTACTCCAGGCTTTACTGGAAAAACACAGACTTTAAAACTTGAGAGCTGATATACATCACAGCAAGCAGTAGCAGCACACTTTGTGTGAAGCTGCATTTAATGACCAGACAATGTAACAGCTGCAATTTCTGGGCAATTTGAAAGTGCAATATTGAAGCATCAAACACAAAATCCATTGTGGAGAGGTATGTATCAAAAAGAAAAGTTAGTAAAGACTTTATGGAACATACAAGCTGGAACAACTGCATATTTCCTATCCAAAAGTGGTAGGAAATCTTACAAAGCATTTTGAATGTGTATTGGAAATGGCAGTTATGGCCACTCAATCAAGGGCAGTAACATAATCTCTGCTTTTTCATTCAATTATTTCTCACAGTCTAAAGGATTTCTCAGACTTCAATTCTCTGTGGGGAAAGAAATTCTGTCCTGAAGATGTAAAACACTCACTGTAAATTCCTCACTGTCTTACACATATTTTCAGTGACTTCTATTAAAATTGTCTGGATGATCCCTGTAGTTACAATCTGAAAGAATAGCACTAAATTTTTCCTATTTAAAAATCATGGAAATGAAGTGGAAGGATGCAAAGTGGGGTGTCTCATATCATAACAAGGAGTCTGTATCCAAGACTCTAAATCCAAGGTAAGTGCTCTGACCTTGTGGGACTTAACTCTTCTCTGCAGGAGCAAGCTATATGAAAGCAGCATTTATGTCTCCCATCAGTGGTTTGGAAATATATCCTCTAAGCAGCCCACAGGTCTCTGATTTTATTGCAGGACTTTATACCATCAAGTATTCATATTTGTTCCCAACACCAAGCCACTACAAAGTTTTACTTTTACATGTCAGGCCAGCACCTCTCATATCACCATGGATGCTTTCCTAAGGTGATCAAATGCAAACTGAGCACATCTCTATCATTCAGGCACTTTTCAGCCCACTTGAAACACTGCTCATACAAAGATTACTGTGTGATTACTTGGGCCCAGCCGGCAATGGCGTGGCTGCAGTCTGTCAGATTATCATCCTTCTTGAGTGTAGGACACAGTCATGAAGAACTGTGCTGAGAAGAAAACATTTTTAACATTTAATCACTCCTTGGAAAAGTATGAGGTCTTCAGGAAAGAAGACAATAAGAAATTAAATACCTGTCCCCCAGGCTATTGAATGGTTACCTCTGCCCTAATAATTTTGAATTCCTAACAAATAATTTTGCAGAACTCAGATGTAAACATCAAATTGTTTGTTAATGAGTTTGTCATCACAAAGACCATGACTGGAAAATCCTCAAGGGAAGTTACTTCCCAGTTTGAATTAGACAACATCCTTTTCATCCTTTGGATGCTAGGGGCCGAGGAAGAGACAGTCAGAAAGAAGGTTTCAGAATGAGAGAATGTAGTCACACTTTAAAAACCTATGCAGACTTCTCTTACAGAAAAACAACGTGATCCCAACATAAGATAGCCACCAATCTTGTTAGAGAAGAGAAAAAGAGTGACATTCTGTATTGTTGTACAACTGGCATGAAGCCAAGACCTTTTTCAAGTGTTTGTTAACAGATTTTAGTCTGTTGGGTTTCTTTGTTCTGCATCCTTTATCCCCTGGTTATATATTCCATATCACTAGATTCTTTCTCATCTGTAAACATCAAGGTCACCCTGAGGACAAGCCTATATGGTCTGTAAGAAGTAAATTTTCTTCGGCTAAGAGAATACTTGTGGCTGGGTCATATGATGCCCAATGCCCTTTCATTTTATTTAGAAACTTTCAGATTAGAGAACAATGACCTTAAAAACTCACACAATACTCTGAAAAATCGTCCATCTGTCTATCAATCATTCAATTCCCTCTGCAGCCCACTGTGGTGTTTATGAAAAGGACAGTAGTCCCTGGGTGACCTCCAAGAAGGAGTTTCAAAATAAGTCTTCATAGGATATTTGAAAGGAATCAATATGTTTTTTTCCTAAAATGTTCTTCAATTATGACAAAATTTCTCTAAAATGGCTCTGCTTTTTTATAATATCTCCTCACAACTGTAAATGCACAAGTATGGTATGTCCATGGCTACATGAGTGGGTTGACATTTCTAACCCTATTAAATATGAATCTATGTATTCCTTTGGAAATACGTCGAAGTCTGTATGATGAAAGGCAGATCCAGATCCACAAACTATTTATACAAGGACAAGCTAAACAGCTGTGGTCAAATAAAATATAAAGAAAATATCAGAGCTAGAAATCATTTCTGAGAAATAAACCATGGAACTGGAAAAAAGTTTAAATGTTTTGATTTTATTGACCAGTTCCATAATGTGGAATGTTTCAACACACTCCTAAAACTGACCCCTCACAATGGGGGTAGAACACACTGATTTACATATTTTGGATCTAGGTTAGCTTTATGTTTCCAAACATGCTTTCCCAACCTCATATTACTCCCTGTTGTAAAATATAATGCCAGTGGAAGGAAAAAAAAGTAGGTTATGAACCAGAGTTCACATTTTGAACACTGAGTAATGGTAATAAAACTTATCTAGACTCAGTTACTGCCTTAAGAAATAGTATTTCAAATGCCATTCAAACTTTTTTTGGAGCTGTCTGTAAAAGTTAGGGTAAAGAATACAACTTTTAAACTGCAAAGGTAAACACAGACTTTAGAATTTAGTAAAGATTGGCCTGAAGCTAACCAGCCATCTGCAGATCTGATCACTTCAGATGTATTGACCGGGCTTTGGATGCTTTCTTGTACACTCCTTGCCAACAGACATCACTAACTTTCTGACACAAAGCTAACAAATTGCTACATAATACCCAAAAACTAGCATTTCTTACTTGCCTTGCAATTTGGTAGACACTGAATGTTACCTTGATGAAATTTAGAGTGCCAGATTCTGTCATTTAACACAGCTGAAGAGAGTCACTAAGCTACTCTTTAGAAGTAAGCAGGTAAAACTGTTATGTGTACTTTAAGCATAAACACAGATCAAAAGGCACTGCAAAGGTGTTTGTAAGTGTATATGTGGGAGAAATAACATAATATGTATATACACTGAAAGGTGTGAGACTCCCAGATTGGCCAGTGAAAATGAGGGAAGAGGCAAGAAGAATATACCACATGTAACCACAGTAGTTTAAAAATATGGGAATTCTTTTTAGCCAGAGGGTGGATTAGAGATATTTGGAGCTATCTGTGAAGAATTTGTCTCCTCTTTGATTTCTTCTCTGTTAGGGAAACAGGACCTTGCACATTGTAAATGAGCAGAATTGCATCAGATATGCTAAACTCAATTATCTCTCCCCCTAATGAAAAGAGTTCATGAAGCTCTGTACTTAGGTTAACTGTTCTGTTCAAAAACCAGTAATAATACTGATGGTTAACCTCATGATATGTTGATTCTTCATTCAGGAGAGAAATTACAAATAATGGCATGTGGCAGATGGATGCACTAAAAACAATAGGGACAAAATGATGACTGCATTCTACACTAGAAGTTTGACAACATATAAGGAGCCTGCCTTCTGATTTTTAATTATTTTGTAAATGTGAATTTTCACAGCATTTACATCATGTTACATGAGGAAATTAAATGAAGCTTGTGATTTCAGCAAATGACTCCTTGGGTTTTCTCCCCACACAGAAGTAAATTTTTGCTAATCTGTGACCCAATGTAACTGAGCTGAGCCCAGCTGTGGAAACTTGACAACTGTAAAGAGAGTAGAAGGGATTTTCCACTTGCTGGGGTAGTCTGCTACTGGTATCACTGATGATCACTGGATTGGAGTATGTATCTCCCAAAGAAAAAGATAGTGATGCATTGTTTGTATTTCTACAGAGAATCACTCTGTAGCTAATCAAGACCACAGGCACCTGCAGTAATAAACAAGATTCTGTCAGCTTGAGGTAGGAGACAATCTTCATGCTCACCACAGAAATTGCTCTCCTCTAGAGCTAGGATTTTATACTTGGAAGAAAAAAAACCCCATTGATGAACCACTAAATGGAATATGTTGCTGCTCATAAAACCATATGTCAACATAATTGTTTCACCTGCAAATAAGTAATAGAGTAGTTTTTTTAATAGTTAGATATATATAACTGCTATATATAACCACAGAGTAGGCATGGTTTGAAACTCTACACTGTCTTGGCTCAACTTCAGCAGAGCCTCAAATTTAAGTTTCTTGGAGACATTTTTAATATTCAAAGGAACTTTTTGTAACAATACTTTCAGAAGACAGTAAAAGTAGAATGATTAGTATTCTGAGGTAATATATTACTACATACCCCCACAGTCCCAACCTTACTTGTGATCGTTAATTTTAGTAAATACCTTTTAAAAACAAAACTATGCCTCTCACAACTGATTAATATGTTTAATGAAAATGAATAAGTTAACACACAAGTAGACTCCCACCAAACAAATGGTAACTGCAGACACCAAATACTGTTATTCTTCTTGTAATTTAAATGAGAGTCTCAAGAGAAATTGAGCTGATTTCCAAGACTTGGATCTTGGAAATTCTGTTGAATTAATCGGGTTTCTTAAAAGATGGTGCCAGACAAAACATAAATCATATGTTTGACATCAGTTTGTGCTGTAAAATTTACTTTAGAATCATTGAATAAATCCTAGTGAGAAAGGTGAGCTGCCAGGTGGCAATGGGCTACACGGTGCTGCACAAGATCTGCCAGAAGGCAACAGTACTTGACATTCTATAAGGGAAGGCAACAAAGTAGAAATCTGGAACAAAAATGAGAAAAAAATTAATGCCATGTCCTTGAACTGCACTGTGGTTACTAGGAACCACTTTTTCATCACTGATTATGTTAGAGAGTTTAGCAAATATCTAGTCATAACATCAGAGTGAGTACGTTATTGATGTCGCAACAAAATAAAAAGAATAAAATATCTAACGCCTGCTCCTAATAAATCTCTAGAATGCCACATTCAAAGGACTGATAGAATAGGATGAAGTCTATTTTTCACTTTGTAAACAGAATTTGGGGGAAAAAGCAACACAGACGGAAAAATTGCACTTTAATTCTCATGGTCATGTCTGCATGCTTATGTTCAGACCACAGTTCCCAAGACTTTTACATTTCAGAAGCATGTCTTCAGAATTTCAGAAGATAAGGTCCCAAGATTTCAAGTTAAACAGCAAGAACATTGAGAAAGAGTTTTTCAGCAGGACTCTGAATAATTGATGCTCTGTGAACATCTGTTGCAAAGCCTTCATTTAAAATGGAGGTAAGTGTTGCCAGGCAGATAGTTAGGGGCCGTCACCTACAGGAATTAACACTTTCAGCATTATTTTAATTCTTCAATAGGGTTAATAAACTATTCACAAATACAATTAGATACCAATCAAGGAGATTCATAGCATGTTACAGCTAATACCAATAGGAAATGCTACATTTGTTATGTGAAATTCTCAACTCACTTTAAGCAGAAAGTGTCTGAGCTAGGTATTTTAGCATTTGAAATACATTCATCATCACAATTCCCCACAAACTAATGCAAAACATTAATGCCTGAGAGGTACCTGTGGCTTGTGGCTGATAGGCCTGGTATTTTTGGCCAGATATGTTTAAACTCATTGAAAATGAGGTAACTCTGGTCTGAAAGCTGTGAATCTGCTTCTCCCTTAATCATGCTGAACCTAATTAATAGACCCCAGAAATAAAAAGCTTAAAGATCACTCTTCCTTTAATAGTTTTGTTTTTCTGTATTGAATTGTACAGATTCAGTAAAGGAACACAGACAGAGTTGGACCAGTGGCTTAGGTTCATCAGGTGATGGTTGAGTACTGTGGGGTGTGCTTGAAAGAGCACTGCCAGCAGGTCACGGGAGATGATCTTACTCTGCCCTGGTAAAGCCTCATCTGGGGCTGCTGTGTCTAGTTCTGAGCTCCTCAAAGACATGGAGCTCCTGGAGCAGGTCATGCAGAGAGTGGCAAAGATGATTGGAAGATGTCTTTAGGTAGAGTGACAAACATGATTAGGACTTTTCTCTTGAGAGGAAAGGCTAAGGGAGCTGTGTCTGTTCAGCCTCAAGAAAAGACATGAGGGGACCTTACCTGGACACAATCTTTGCCATGTGTGCTGGGGTGACCCTGCCTGAGCAGGGTGGTTGGACCAGATGACGCACTGTGGTCCCTTCCAGCATGACCCCTTTGGTGATTCTGTGTGAATGACTGCACACTAGAACAGATTGTCCAGAGACTGTGTGGAGTCTCCCTCACTGGAGATATTCACAGCTGTCTGGACACTACCAGACAGTATCAGACTAGGCTAGGTTTAAAGTAGATATTAGAAAGAAATTCCTCACTGTGAGTGTGGTGAGGCACTGGCACAGGTTGCCCGAGTACATTGTGGATGTCCCATCCCTGGAAGTGTTGAAAACCAGGCTGGATAGGGCTTTAAACAATCTGGTCTAGTGGAAGGTGCTCCTGCCTGTGGCATGGGGGGTTGATCTTCAAGGTGCCTTCCAAATCAAACCATTCCATAACCACAGAGTAGGCAGACTCTAGGATTCCAGGATCACATGCTCTTAACTTAGACACTTGAGACATGAGGCAATGTAGCGGTTATTGATAAGAAACAAATCAGCAGAAAAGTGGGGCCAAAGATAGCTGAAGTACATGATAAGACTAGCAACTATCCTTCTCTAAACAAAAATTCTTGGCCAATATGAGATGTTTCTACAAAAAGATCATGTCAGAAAATAATTTCTTCATAACACTTGATATTATAAAGGTTTTCTCTAACTCTGTCTTGTGCAGACATCTAAGGAATTAAATTCCTTTCCCACAAGCAATCTGTCTACATTATGATTCCCAGCATAATGGCCAGATAGAAATAGCGAAGAAAGAGGAGTTAAAAAAATTATTCAGTTTTGTCCTGCCTCCCAAACAAAAAAATATTAGGAAATTGCTCCTGCAAAGGAGTAAAAGAAATTATGAGTCTTGATTGCCTTTTCTTCTGTAATAATGACCATAGTAATCACAGTTTGCTGCATGGGAAACAGGGAAGGTTGCGAAGAGGAACAACCTTCCTTGCATAAAATTTTTCTGGGAGGAATAGTCTAACCTATAATACTTATCTGGCAGAGAATCAACAGCAAACTGACATTG